>PVIJ01004781.1:0-86216 GCA_004024925.1 Scalopus aquaticus
TGAAACCATTCGATATTTTTCTCTTTCTTTCTGGATTATTTCACTGAGTATGATTCCCTGTAATTCCATCCATGTCACTGCAAATTGCATGTGTTTATCTTCTTTGGATGCTGAATAGTATTACATTGTGTATATGTACCACATCTTCTTGATCCAATCATCTATTTTTGGACATCTGGGTTGCTTCCACACCTTTGCTATTGTGAACAGTGCCACAGTGAACATACGGGTGCATGTATCCTTTTGGATTAGTGTTTTTGTGTCCTTTGGGTAGATTCCCAAAAGTGGGATTGCTGGGTCGTATGGAAGCCCCATGTTTAGCAGTTTGAGGAATCGCCATACAGCTTTCCATAGTGGTTGGACCAGTTCACATTCCCACCAGCAGTGTAGAAGAGTTCCTTTTTCTCCACATCCTTTCCAGCATTTGTTGTTGCCTGTATTTTTAATGTGTGCCATCCTCTCAGGTGTGAGGTGGTATCTCATAGTGGTTTTGATTTGCATGGAAAAAGATTTATTTTATTTATTTATGCATACATGAACTGGGTGTAGGTCAGAGGGGTGGGGGTTGGTGGTGAAAGGATTCACAAGAGACAGAGTGGAGAGCAGAACAGGCAGATCGACTGAAATCCACTGCTGAGGGGAGCAGCGGGTGAGACAGGAGAGGTCTGCTGCGCCGTGTGGGTTAGTTCCCTGGCTGGGGACGGAACCCGTGCTGCAGTGGCTGCTGGTACATTGATGGCACTGAGACTTTAACCCCTGCACCACCAGGGAGGCCTAATCCATTTTCTTATTCACTGCATTTAATAAACTAAAATTCCATTTCCTTGTACATTACTAAGTCCAACCACCTGCCGCACCCAAAGGGAAAAAAAAATGATCCAGACTATGGAGGGAACACAACTGAGATTCTTATAGATACTCATTTTGTTACATTTATGAAAGGAAGCAGTCTCTTATTCATGGTTTGCTTAAGACTTCAGAGAACTTTGAAGAAGATTTGGATTATGGAGATCCTTCGAGTCTATATAAAGAAAATATTTACTGTATGTTTATTTGGAGTGGAAGCTGAGTGCTGACTGAAAGAAGGATGGGGAAGGAGGAATAATTAATCTGTGTTCTCGCAGGTCTACTACACTTAGCAAAACAAAGCTTCAGAGCAAACTGGACTCCATTCCTTAGAATCCAGAGTAGGAGACTGCTGTTGTCACCCACATACACCAGAGGAATCCCATCTTCTCAGATTCAGCCAAGTGGATCGTCCAAGTATTTCTTCCAAGTATACTTATCTCCATCTTGTCACCACCCAGGGGACATTTTTATGCCTCTTACAACCAATACCAACCGTGCAGTTGGCCCATTCTTAATTTAATTCTAAATTCATTCATGTGACATGTATGTAGTAAGCCCACATTAAGCACCATGCTGCATATTGGATGGTCAAAGGTTTGTAAGACAGACATATTCCTGGCCTCAAGCAGCCTGCCACCTAGTGAAGAGATCTGCATAAACATGAGACATGAATGTTAGGGTCAATGTAGTGTCATCAGAGCACAAAACAGAAATACGTAAAGCAGAGGCTGGAAATATTTTTCTCTCTCTTTTTTTTTTAAAGATTTATTTATTTATACATACAAGCTGGGGTACAGGCCAGAGGCGTGGGGCAGCAAGAGGGCTCACCAGAGATAGAGTGGGGAGCAGAACAGGCAGATCAGAAATACACTGCTGAGGGGAGCAGTGGGCAAGGCAGGAGAGGTCTGCCGCACCATGTGGGATTCTCCCCAGCCGGGTGTCGAACCTGCATCGCGCGCTGCCAACAGCTCCACAGCGCAACGCTCAACCGCGGAGCCACCAGGGAGGCCCGGCAATTTTTTCTCTTAAGGACGAGAGTACAATAAAAACAAAATTTTGTGGGCTATTTGGTCCTTGTTGCAACTACTCTGAGAATGCCGCTGTGAACAGATCATGAACAAATGAGTGTGACTGTGTTCAACTAAAACTATTTGCAAAACAGGTAAAGAGACAGATTGGACCTTTGGACCATAATTTGCAAGCCCCGGATCTAAAGAAGTCTAGGGAGGATCAGAAGAGACTTCCTAGAGGAACTGAGCACTAACAGGTATCGCCAAACAGGGATACAAATTACACTGGTCAACAGTGAGATCATTAGTGACTTAAAAAGGCCCTAATCTGTAGTATCTTGGTGTGCTGAACATGAATATAACCCTGAAATTTTTTTATTAGCTCTCATTTTGAAGATATTTCATATAATTGATTTTATATGTTTTACCGTGTAAATTTATCTAGTAGAACTGCAACAACATCCTCAGTCAGCCTAGAATGATGTAATTTTGCATCGCATTGCATAATACCATCATGCACACATCCTCCAGAGTTAACTGCATCATTTTCTGATGCAATGCAATACTACTGCCAGGCGGCTGCTGAAGTAAGCTGACATCAGCAGTGCACTCTACAAAGCCCTGTCAGAAAAGTTGAGCATTGAAAATATTTCAGGCCCTGTGCGAGACAGTTGAAGCTACTGTTCCATAGAACTGTTATTATTTTATCCATTTAGGCACAATCCAGGACAGTAATGCCTTGAAAGTGCGTTAATAGCGTGGACAATTTTTGCTCTATTTGTGGGGAAGTGGCATTTGCCAACCAGAAGAAAAGTATCACTTCTCAAGTGAAGAAGGCTTATCATCTTTACTTGGGATGCAAGGTTGGTGACTAAGACAAGCCTTGGGCCCCACATATATGCTGTGCTACATGTCCAACACAGCTTTCACACTGGTTACATGGCAAAAGACCATCAATGCTGTTTGCAGCCCCCATGGTGTAGAGAAAGCCAAGCAACCACATCAAAGACTGTTACTTCTGCTTGGTTCCTCCTCTTTCTGGTGGAATAACAAAGCAAAGGAAGTTGAGAATAGTCTACCCAAACATTCCGTCTGCACTGAGATGACCGGTTCAACAACTTGCTGCAGGGTGATGGGAAACAAGGATGGAATGCTTTTCTCCTAGTGTCTACAAACTTTCTTGGGAATGTTAGGGCAGAAAACTACAAGGAACTAGTAGAAGACATGCTGATGCAGTATCAGAAACTTGGCTGCAATATGTCTCTAAAGATCCACTTCCTTCATTCCCATCTGGATTTCTTCCCTGAAAACTGTGGAATAGTTAGTGATGAACGTGGCAAACGTTTTCATCAAGATATTGCATCAATGGAACAAAGATACCAGGGACAATTGTCCACTACAATTCTGGCTGACTACTGCTGGACACTCCCCGGAGATGCTCCTGAACAGCTGTATGAGAGACAAGCCAAGAAATCTAAGACGTAGTCTATGACTTGATTTTTTACAGGTATTAACCATAGGCCTATTACTATTGGCATGCATTTCATGATGTAAACATTAATTTATTGCAGGTTACAGAAAAACTAGAGCCAGAATTAGAATTTGACTGTCATATTCGTGTTGTGCACATACAAATTGATAGGAAATGACTAATTTTATTTCAGTAACATGATTTTTGTAAAAATTTGTTGACCAGTGTTATTCAAGGAAAGACAAGTGAGACCGGGAAAAAACAGGCCCAGCATTGAACAAGAAATCATATTGAAAGAACTGGAAGATGTTGAATGTGGTTGCAGCTTAGAGTTTTGTTTTGTTTTTCAAGTTAAGATTATTATTTAAAGATTTATTTATGCATGTAAGAGCTGGTGTGTAGGCCAGAGGTGTGGGGTGGTGAGAGGATTCACCAAAGACAGAGTGGGGAGCAGAACAGGTGGATCTACTGAAGTACACCGCTGAGGGGAGCTGTGTACGAGGCAGGAGAGATCTACTGTGCCATGTGGGAAGCACCCTGGCTGGGATCGAACTCGTGCTGCAGTGACTGTAGAGAGCTTCATAGTGCTGAGACTTAACCCGTTGCACCACCAGGGAGGCCCCTCAAGAATTTTTTTAGAGCAGTTTTAAATTCAGAGCAAAATTGACAAGGTACAGAGATTTCCCACACACCCTTAACCCCCACACATGCATAACCTCCTCCGCGACTATCAACACCCCTCACCAGCGTGGAACATTTGTTAAAACTGACCCTCACTTCATTCTTTCTGAATAAGGAGTCTACCAAATGTCTCCTTCCAATCAAAACTAAGCTTCCTGCCTCGTTTTCCAATCCACCAGTACTTCTAGGAGATCGTCTATGTACTTTAATAAGCTCATCTCCTGTGTCTTTAACTAGAGCCATCTTTTGTTGTTCACAACTAGGAAATCTGACTGCTCAAGGAAGATTAGAACAGAGAGATAACTAGCAAGTAGTTCTTGAAGAATTCACACCATGTTAATATGTTGTGACTACATTATTGGTGTTGTGAAAGCCACTGAAAGATATTAAGGAAGAGAAGGTGGTATAATTAGGTTTGTAATTTAGAAAGATCACCCTGTAAGCTCCCAGATGACTGTGAATCTTTTCTTTCTATCTCCTTATCTCTGCCTTGTCCTTAGAAAAGTACCTGACTTATAGTAGGTATTTTTAAAAAATAAGTTGGTTGAATGAATGATGAAACTTTTAATGAGTGAATTGAAGGAAAGATTCCAAGTAGAAGGGTATTGTGGTAAATCAATGACAACAGTGACCTGGACTAGATTATAATTCTTGAGGATTTAATGAAATTAAATTCAAAAGATCAATATGTATGAGGCAGACTCTAAATAATGGGCACAGACAATACATATTAATATTTTAAAATGCAAATATGCCTTAATATTAAATTAAACTTACAATGGTATCAATTTCAAAATTAAATGTAATATTAATAGAGAAAGAATTAAGGGATGCATGTGTCTCAAAGCTTTCTTGATTTTTATTCCCACACAGTCACACTAGTTATATAGAAACAGCTATGCCCTTGGGTGACCATAGGTTGAATATGAATAATTCCCAATGCCAAAAAAGTGAACAAACCAAGAGTGGAAATTCTATTTAGTGCCAAAGAGATAAACGTAATATCAAAGACAGCCATTTCAAATGTTTAAATATCCAATCTTTGCCTGCATTATTTGTGTTACCCGGCTGTCACTTTTTTAATAAGCCTACCACTGGATTCAGTTAAGTAGATGAGGAGGATTTAAAAGATAAAACCAGATTGGTGTTACAACACTCTTTCTCCTTAGCCCTCTGAGATGATTTAATAAAAAAAAGGGACAGAATATTAATTTTGTTGAATTCTTGTTGTGTTGATGACCTTGTTAAAAGTAAGTTGGTGAATTTGGAAATTGGTTTAATTGACTATTATCATTCTTCTATTTCACTGGAATAATTCACTGGTCATTCAAATTGATTCACTAATGGAACAGGTAGCTAAGCTAGGTAGGGCAAAAACCACCATTGTAGTTTAATCATTTCCCCCAAAGCAACATAGAAAATTGCATATCCTAACATGGAATTTCACTTAACATTCTCAAAACAGCACTCAATAATATAGAAAATGAGGTTATCAGTAAACTATTTGCATATTGCTTTTCCTGCAATAGTGTACCTTTAGAGACCAACTAAACTACTCTGATAAAATTAAGTCAATAATATTCTGAGATACAATGGAAAATGCATGTTGTTTGGGCTACTATGTCCAGTGGAAACTTCTTCCAATTGTGAATGAACCATAGATTCTACTCAGTCTCTTTCTTATACGCCAATATATTTGATCAGCCCTTTGACATCTTCATGCTACGATTTCAATTTTGGGGAAAAATTGAAAGTAAATTAGCTAAAATATTATTGCCAATCAGCGACCTCTGGCCTAATATCTGTATTCAGCAGACTAGTCTTTTGGAATCTCATCTGATGCTCTTGAAAACTGACTTCAACCCTCGCTCCAGCAGTAAAGGCATGTACGCTAAAAGCTTCTTGAAGAGAAATTCTCAGTGTTGCAGTGATGCTAAATTAACATTTGCATCAGACATTTTATGTGAAGATCAGTCTGAGGGAAAGGGAATGGGAAAAGTGAACATTCTGCTTTGGGAGGGAAATGGAGCCACGGAGAAATGTGTGGACTCACTGCCTGATTTCATCAGCTGTTTCCAGACTCTGCCAGGCTCACTGTGATTTATTTAATGAAGGTCAGTGAGAGAGCACACTAAATGCTTTAACTTGAAAAATAAAGTGGGGAACTGGTGTCTACCACTGTAATATAACAACAGACTGAAAAGGGAAATTTTCATACAACCGATAATTTTATCGACATGCTTACAAAACTAATAGGTTTTGTTTTCACTGAAATGACTGATTGTTTAGTGCCTCAGTCACAATAAATGCAAAGCATTAGCATCATTAACATATGCTGATCTCACACTAGCACAGTGCTTTACACTGGGCAGGGTTGAGTAAAGATTTGCTGAATGAATGAAAAATTTGATATGTGATTTTCCCATGTTCACGGTCCACAAATTCACAGTCCCTAACTTCTGTTCAGCCCTTGGTACTGTCTATACATTTCTTCAGTCTTCACTATTTCCTATCTTATATTTTTCTCTTCATGATTCTTTCAAACCTTTCCCACTTTTCTCAAGACCTCATTCAATGTACGTCTCACCCACGCGATCTCTTTCAAAGCGGTTTATATCACATACAAATCTACCCCTACCCTCACCCAACTTTAATTTCTCTCCTCAAGGCTTATAAAACAGGGGTTCCCTTTTTGTTCAAACCACCCCACCTGCAGGAGCCATTCTCTCTGTTATATAGGGTGATGCCATGTTCCTCTTATGTATCCCTGGTCCTTTTTTTTTTAAATCACTTCTGTCTTCTCAGCCTATGAAAAAGGCTGAGAACTAAAACAAACCTTTCACCCCTGTGTTCTCAGCTCACTGCTTTTTTTTTTCCTTTTCTCCAGAGTTTACATCTGCCACACTCAGGATTTTACCTCCTGTTTAAGGCTGAAGAAATCTAATTTGTTCAGAGTGTTCCCCTGAAGTTTATGTCCTAATATCTGCTGTTGTATCACCTACAGCTTTACTCATTCATTGAACAAATGTTCAACGTATATCTATTTTGTGCCAACCAAGAATGTCTTCATAATTGGAGTGGGCACTGATGCTTTTGCACAATGGATGGCCAGGCTATAATGATGAGATTGATGAAGATGATTAAATACCAATATTTAAGACAAATTTCCAACTCATAAAAATATTTAGCCACCGAAGAGTAAGTGATCTGATGTTAATTTGAATAGATGAAAACTCTTGATATATACACACACAAAGATGGACTAATCATATACAGTATTGTAAACCAATGTTACCACAATCTAAAAGGGAAATACAAGGCAGCCATCTGGTGATTTGCTGTAGCACCATAAGTCAGAGTCCTTACAACGAAGTGTTTACCTTCAGTTTCCTCTTATTATTCCCTTATAGCCTGTCTAAATAAGACATGTGGTTTAGCATAATTTGACCCAGAAAAAGGCTCATTTTGTGCTGGAACTTCAATAGCTTTTTTCTTACTCCTCAGAATTCATTAGGATACCCCCCTTTTTTTAATGAAGTAACATCACATTACAAAATTATATATTTCAGGTGTTCATCACTGAGAATCAACTTGTCCAAATACTATATTAAGTTCACTGCTAAAAGCCCAAATCTACAGAAGTTTAATTTGTAATAAATCCAAACTGCAAGTAACTCAAATGTCCTTCAATGAGTTAATGTTTAAGCAAAATTCTGATATATCCATAGAATGGAATATTACTCAACAATAAAAAGGGCATGCTATTTATATATGCAACAACTTGCCTATGTCTACAGGGCATCTCAAAAACTTTTTCATTCTCTATGATTCCCTTTATATAATATTTTTGAAATGAAGAAACTATAGCGTAGAGGACAGATTAGTGATTAGCAGGGAGGGGATAGAGATAGGGTGAGGCACTGGTGAAGTTCTAATGAGAAAGAATGATGGCGATCCTTTGTGAAGAAAGAATAGTTCTGTTTCTTGATTGTGGTGGTGGTTATAGGAATATTTACATGGGATCAATTTGCAAAGAAACACACACACACTCACACACACAAGCAAACACACCAGTGCATGCAAAGATGATGAAAACGAGATAAGAACTATATGTAGCTTAGTTACTGATGTGATACCAATACTGACCAATCCCATAAGGAAATAACCTCAGGAAAAAAATGACAAATGAGACAACTGCAATGAAAGAGAGAAGATCACATATCTCACTGGAGCATTCCAAATCCCCCAAGGTTGCTACTTGTTTAGTATTAATTCTCAGCTGGTGCCCTCAATGATCCTTGCAAGTTCCTTACTGAAATGCATGAAACTTGGTCTTGATCTTGGTCTTGGTCTTAATCTTGACATCATTCTCTCCTCAAGTTTTGATCATTTACCTCCTATACTCTTTGCTTTCTTCTCATCTCCTCCTGAAAAATTTCAGCAGCATTGCAATCAGTCTCCCCATCTTCAGTCTTGTTTTATTCTCAAATTCATCCTCACACAGATGTCAGAGTGGTTTACATAAACATATGTAACAATATCCACTAGTTTAATCAGGATAATAATGCTTGCTACTGTAACAAATAGCACCTGTATCTTAGAACCTCAAAACAATAAAGGTGTATTTCTTGGTTATGCTAGATTCAGAGCCAGTCCTGAAAGATCTCCTTGATAACTTTCCTCTAAGGGATGATTCAATGATTTTGTACTTTACAATTTGTCAGTCTCATTCAAAACCTCATTTTTAGGATTTCTGTAGAAATGGAAGGGATTGAACTGAGAATGTCAAGCAGGAATTTTGGAGCAGGCCCAGGCAACATTTTCATTGATGTTACATTGTCCAAAAATCAATCTAACTTCAAGAGGGACTGGGAAATTAACTCTTCTGGGGTGCCAAGGGAGACAAACAAAAATAGGATTGTTTGTATCTAGGTAATCTCTGCCTGATTTTCTTTAATAGTGTTAACTGCATACAGTCTAAGAAGTTCTAGGCCATGGGTATGGTCATGAGAACCATGTGCCAGCATCTCCAGTCTCCTTGTCTCTCTTCTTTCCTTGCCTTTCCTACCCTTTATCACATAGTCCTCTACCCCTCTCATTTTTCTCTACTTGAAAAAAAAAATGCAATATCTTTATTTTTTTCTTAAACTCTTTTTTTTTTTTAGTAGAAGAACTGGAGTGTAGGCCAGAGGTGTGGGGGGTGAGTGGATTCAGCAGAGACAGAGTAGGGAGTGGAACAGGTGGATTTACTGAAATACACTGCTGAGGGGAGCAGCAGGGGAGACAGGAGAGGTCTGCTGCGCCATATGGGAAGCTCCCTGATCAGGGATTGAACTCAGGCTTTCCAGGTGATAGTGCAGAGTCTTAACCCCTAGGCCACCAGGGATGTCCTGTATTATTTTTCCTTAAAAATATGTTTTAAAAGTAACATTGAATTATAACATTACATGAGTTTTAGGTGTGAATTATAAAATATGTGTATGTTCTTCACTGTATACATTTTTCTAATGCAAATTGTATGTTAAAATGAATTGCTTCTCACAATTTGTGTTTTGTGTGTCAGAATCAACTATATGTTAAGCCTACATTTACAGAAATCCTGTTTGAACAAGTCTTTGTTTATTTTTGAATGAATTACTGACTCAGTGAAATATTTTCTAGGTGAAAACTTGAAGTCTCAATACTTCAGGTGTACCTAACATTTCAGAAATGGTGCTGAGAGAGAAGATTTACAGGTGTCAAAACATGTCCTCTGTCTAAACGGGCAGTCTTTTCAAAGGTGTCAGGATGAGAAATATTTTCTAAATACTATTATACCTCTTTCCTTAACCTTTTCACCAGAATAAATACATGACCATCCCCAGAAATGAATTTAGAGTATGAGTGGGATTAATCACTGGAGCTAACATCTTTGGGGCTAGAATATCAGTTGAACTGATGTGGCCTCGGATTTGCGCCTGAATGATGGGGTAAAAGGCAGCTGGCAGAGACCCTGATGTTCAAATTATTTTTCCTGTGAACCATCCCAATATCATCATCTCTCCATCATATTGTCTAGATTTAGGGTTGGATACGTTCTATCTAACTTGCTAATTTTACAAAATGAGTTAATATCTACCTCCTAAAGCTGGAAAAATCTGACACTACAGTAAAGGTTTAAACTTGGCTTTGACTAAGATTATTAATATTACATTTCCAAAATCCATGGAAACAGTATAAACACCTAACATCTCATAGAACATCAATAGCTCTGTTTATATGATTTCATTGCTTTACAGCTTTGAAGGTAGTCATATTTCAGTTATTACTTACAGGGATGTTTCTATTATTGTCTGTGATGGATATTTTTATAATGTTATCAGCATGTTCTTTAACAGAAGTGATGATAAATAGTGATATATTCCTTGTTATAGTGCATATTATGGACTTTAAAATACCTCAGTTACACAACATTATAAATGTGTGTGTAAATCAGCTAAAATGTAAATTCTTGGTGGGTAATTTACCAGCAAACTAAAATAATTTGATGTCTGAAGTATAGACATTTCTAAACAAGAATTTGGATATCCCTAATCAATTATAGAAGAATCACTAATTAGAATAAGGTATATTAGGAAGCATTTTAATTTATGAAATAATTGATGGTTACTATCCATGGCCCCATAGATGGGCCAGAAATCTCAAGGTCAGCTGAGGGCAGACCTTGAAGATTGACATAAGAGGGAATTCCAGAGCATGGGAGCGATTATTCCACACTGTAAACTGTCATAAACTGAAGAACAGCTCTCCCAAACTCCGCATGCCTGGGGCCTTTGAATGATATTAGTTTATATAGCAAAAGAAATGTTACAGAGATAATTCAGTTATGGGTTTTGAGATAGGGCATTGATGCTGGATTGCAATCACAGAATTTACAAGAAGAGGGGGGAGAAGACAGAGTCCGGGGGGTGAGGTGTTTGTGGTGATGGACACTGAGCTTGTAGTAATTGCCTGAGGATGGAGGAGAAGGCCATAAGCCAAGGGATGTAAATAGCCCCTAGAAATTGAAAAAGGCAAGTCCATAAGTCAAGAGCTGGTGGACTGAAGGAACCTGTCCTTTAAAAACTTCTTGATTTTACCTCTTGATGTCTTATTTCAGTTTCGGACCTTCAGTACTGCAAGAGAAGACATTTGTACCGTTTTAAGTCTTTAAGTTTGTAGTAATGTTGTTGCAGTAACAGAAGCCAATATGCAGTTATGAAACACATACTGGAATTTCTGGGACCTTCTACACACAGTGCTTCCCAAATCCCTATTGCCCAGTGACTATTGTCCCCACTGAATGGGCATAGTGTTTTACCCCAGCAATAGCCCCATAAAGCTCCTGTTTACTGTGTCCCTTGAGGGCAGCACTTTCCCTTGGGTTTGATTGAATCTTGTGTAGCTTGGTTCATCGTGGTCACTAAACATGGAAATCCCACTACTAGTGTTGTAGTAGACTAGAATGCCTGACAAAGCATTTTTCAGCATATGTGTCCATCACTCATCAATACATTGCTGTAGAAAGGCAGCTGCTCTGTGCAAGGATGTCAAGCTCCACACTTTTATTTGACCGTGTCTCTGCCCATGCCCAAATGGGTCTTTGCTGAGTGAAATCATCTGATCTTGATTAAGCCTCAATGAGATGAAATGACCAACAGAGGAAAAAACGGTTAAAAGAACTGGAGACTCTCGGGGCAGAGAAAATCATGCCATTCCTCCCCACATTCTTTTTGATTCAGTTTAACATACCTGGCAAGCGGTATAAGTGCAGGATGAGTCCTCAGACCATCGCTAGTGCTCCTAACCTTACATGATTGGCTGCCTCGCTTAAGAACTTGGGTGTGAGTTTGCTGGTGTGAGGTTGGGGAGGATGCCATTATTGTGCAAATACACCTAATTTTAATTCCAAGTATAACTATGGTTTTTATTTTTAATTTTGACTAGTAGATGACTAGAAAATGAAACACTTAAGAGTAAGAGAGCTTCTCATGCTTTAAAGAACAAGTTGTCCAGTGTCAAAACATCCTGCTCCATGTAATAACTGCCAAGTCCCACAGAGACAAGGTGAAGATATTGGAAAACCTTTGTTTCCAGGCAGCTCACTTTGCTAGTTTCACTACAGGGAGTTCATTGTTGGAAATTAGAGTTTAGTTTTGACTTAAATAGTCTTGTTAGGCCAGAAACCTCTTTTAAGACACTAGGAGAGCTTGCAAAACTAGTAACCATGGTGTATGGAAGATAGGAAAGAAGTATAAATTTAGTTATGATTCCAGAAACCCTCATAAAGGAAAGGGAAAATTAGCTCAAGGGAAGGCTGATGTGAGTGTGCCTACCTGTTAGGTAAAGAAGACCCAAGGTAGAAGAACGCATTCCATTTCTCATAATGAAGGCATCCGGGTATCTTGACCAATCTTCCCATTGAATAAATTGAAGAATGCCTAGTGAAAATATAAAGGACTATCATTTTAAATTAATTAATGAACTGGTAAATTAGAAGAGAATATTCAGAGGCCGTAAACTGAGTGAAGTGGAAAGCAGAGAACTGATGTTGGCTTTTGTCTGCAGGGCAATAGTTGAACAAGAATTGGAATTTTGCACTTCAGTCCTTTCCAGACAAGCTAAGCCAGACACACAGCCTGGGACCAGCTCAAGGTGAGTACTCATTAGGACAATGCTCACATCAATCTGGACCACAAAGAACTATACATATGGAATAAGGGTTGATTAGAAGTATCCACCCTTGTGGTCAGAAACCATGAGATTCTGAAATTATCAGGCATATGATATAAAATAAGTATTTTAATATGTTTAAAGCAGAGGCTATAGGCATAGTCATTGTATATTACTTAGAGCTTTTCTGATGTTTGGTGTTTGAAAAAAGTTAGGTGGAAAAACCTAGGATGAGAAGTAAACTTTCGTAGTACAACAAAAGATAAATACAAAAATATATCACAAATATCTTAATAGTGAAATGTTAAAAGCATTTGCCCAAGGCACTGGTGTTGAATAACAAGAAAACTATTTAAAATTGTATGGAGGTGTTAGCAGTAAGGCACATAAAAGAAATAAGGCTATAGGCCAGAGAGAAAGAAATAAAACTCTTGTTATTTAGACAATATGATTGTCTACAAAGAATACTCAAAAAAATACGTAGGAGAGTTTAATAAATCTACTAGCTATGAAATCAATGTATAAAAATGAGTTGAATTCCTGCAGTATAGTAGTTAGAAAATATATTTTTAAATGAAGGTATCATTTAAAATAGCATCAAAGTACAAAGTGGCTAGAAATATATCTAATGATGTTTGAGTAAGAGATTTTTAGAGAAAATCATAGAACTTAATGGGAGACCTTTAAATAATACCTTTGTAAATAGACATATAGTCTTTTTGGGTTGGGTCGTTGACACTACTAAGATGTTTATCTTGCCAAAACTTATATGTAAGTTTGCTGCATCTCCAATAAAAATCCCAGCAGTCTTCTTTGTGGGACTTGAAAGCATGATTCTAAAATTAAAATAGAAGACTATAAGGCCTAGACTAGGCCTTCTCTGAAAGAAGATAAATGAGGTATAGAGAGATAGCCTTACCAAATATCAAGAGTTATTATATAGGTGTAGTCATAAATTTAGTGTTTTGCAAAGGAATAGACAAATTGACTAGTGGAGTTACTTGTCAGCTTCAGAAACAGATTTGTCCAGATATTGAAATTTGATCTATGATTGAGTTGGCATTACAGATCGGGTATAAAAGATAGACTTTTCAATAAATGATGCCTGAATAAATGAAAAAATGCAGAATAGAAAAATAGAATAGAAACAGAAAAAAATTGGACTCTACTTCACAACATTGAACATAATTATAGAACTTAAGAAAACTATTTATTTATAACCTTCAGGATGAATCTAAGTTAAGGGTTTATGATATTTTTTTAAACCTTCAGGTTATAAATATGTTGGTTATAAAGAAGAATTTTTATAAACCAAGTTGAAAAAGAGCATGAACAATAAAGAGTTTAGATTGAGTATATTTAAATTGAGAATTTCTGCTTATCAAATGATGTCGTGGAGATTTTGATGAAGAGTAAACACAATAGGTTAAATATGTGTGCAATTCATATAAATGACAAAGTATCAGTATTCAGAATATGTAAATAATTCCTATAAGCAACATAAGGTAAAAGGCTTAAACAATCCTTCGTGAGGAGGAAAAACCCTTATATGGTTAATAATATATAAAAAAATCATTCAATCTTATCAGTAGTTAGAGAAATACAAATTAAAAACCACAGTAAAATACCAGCATTTTTTACCACAGTGGTTTTAAACATTTAAAACATTGGATAATATTAAACATTAAGGATGATGCAAAACAACTTCACCTACAGAAAGTTGGAGAGATGGTAAATTGGGAAAAACATTTTGGAAAAACAGTTGGAAACTGTCTAGAATTTGACTGTACTTGTTCAGTGACTGAACAATTTCAGTTTTCAGAGATGCTCTTGTCCACGACAGAGATACAAGGGGGCTTAGTGCAGTTCTGTTTGAGGTAGCAAAAACCTGGAAACATGCCAAGTGTCTGTTTACATTAGAATAGGTAGATTTTGGTATATTCATCTGATAAAACACTAGATCATTGAACATAAATGTATTGCTTGAAGTATGAACACAGTTGTTTCTCAGGAACAAAGATCTATGAAAGAACATACTGAGTATGCTCTATGAAAGAACATACTGAGTATGCTCTCATTTATAGAAAGTTCCAAGCCATGCATAATTGAATAATGTACAGGTTCGAAATGGTGTGGAGGTGCGTAAATGCATAGTAATGTGAAATCTGAATAATGGTTTCCTCTGAGAGATGAGAGAATTAAACGGAAGCTCTGGAATACTCAGGGCTTCAACAGTGATGGTAACTTTCTGTTAATTAAATTGAATCCCAGGTACTCAGATATTTGTGTTTGTTTGCTTGTTTTATGCATTTTTAGGAAAAATTATCTCTCTTCAGTATTTTAACAATTTACAAAAAAGAAACACTACTGAGTAAAGTTCAGTCAGAAGAATATTGATTTCTACTCACTTTCTGAGAGTTATTTTGAAAATTGCCCAATGTGTTTTCAAAAATATGTACAATATAAAAATGCCAATGATTTAAATAATACTTTTCTGAAAAAAAACTTTCCTCTGTCAGCTATAGACACATATAGATTGGGTGCATTTAGTTTCTATAAAATTTTTGAGAATTAACTTATCCTCTCAATCATAATTGACTGTACAACCTCATACATGCCGTGGACGCTTTGCTTTATATCCTCCAGTGTATTTTCCTTTCATCTTTCCTTGCATAACTACTTACTTCTGCATAACTTAGTTATTCATTGATATTACTTCTGAAAGTGTTCTTTGACTCCACCTTATGCAGAAGGGACAACAAAAGTATGTTGAATAAATAAGTATGTAATATGTGGAAGAATAATTAAGGAGACTAAAGTATGTTTGCTGTCCAGTAGAGAGTGGTAAATATAAGTAATGGCTTTGCCCTTCAGCATAATGATAAAGAAGATACGTTAAAAACAAAAAGAGTGTGTGTAAAGGTGGTAGTGGGAGGAGGTAATTATATAATGTATGGACATGCTATCTAAAGCCATGGCAGAAATCATTGCAATATAAAAATGTATCAAATCAGCAAGTATACACCTAAAACTAAGTTATAGCTAAATCATACCTGATTTTTTTTCAGGTGGGTCTGATTTGGTCATTGTTAGTGAAAAAATATTAACTAAAATCAAGGATTTGGTCTGAAAAAATATTAACTAAAATCAAGGATTTGGTCTCCTTAAAAGATACTTAGTATTAAAAAAGGGTCTCATTTCATATGTTTTTACAGTTTACTGACCTGCCAATGAGCAGAACTGATTTCCCCAATAGTAGTCGGCATACTTAGCATCCAGATCGTGGCTTCTAATTAAGATTTCTCATGAAAAGAGCCTCAGTGATTTCCGGTGTGTGGCAAGAAGCTACATGTTGAGACTAAAAATCCTGTGTCAGAAAGTAAGGGAAGGCTGATAATGGATGGCGTCACAGCCACAGGACATCAGAGCCAGTTTGATGGACTTCCCACTGGCCACATTTGGGAGAATTTAGCATCAAAAGAGTAATGATGATAATGAATTACTTTGAATTAAAAAATTATGAATCCACATTTGTGGTAAAAATAATATACGGAAGGAAAGGGAAAGCTCCTTTTGGAAGTCCTCTAGGTGATATATGTAATGAGAGTCATAGAATCACCATCTTGCAAACACAACCATAATAACTGATTCAAGTAAGGATTGTCAATGGATCCTGAAATCTTTGGGTGAAAAACTGTTGAGAAATAGAATATTTTCTTTTATTTATTTATTTATTTTTGAAAAGAATTATTTATTTATGCGTACAAGAACTGGGGTTTAGAACTGATTTCTACAGAGGCGTGGCGAGGAGTTGAAAAGATTCACCAGACACAGGGTGGGGAGCAAAACAGGCAGATCTACTGAAGTACACTGCTGAGGGGAGCAGTGGGCGAGGCAGGAGAGGTCTGCTGTGCCATGTGGGAAGCTCCCTAGCCAGGGATCGAAATTGTGCTGTAGTGGCTGCTGATAGCTTCATGGTGCTGAGACTTAACCCCTTGCACCGCCAGGGAGGCTCGAGAAATAGAATAATTTCATAGTTCCAAAGTTTACAATATTATATACTTAATTACAGAGACACAAATCGCCTTTATAACGAAGAAATCTGTTGTACCCCAACTTACCCCATTGGTTGTACCCAATATTTTTAATAATGAGAGATTTAAATATTTGCCTCCTGATAGGATGTGCTGAGGAGAACTAACATCAGCAGTGTGATATTCTTGCCAAAAATGTTTAATCAGAATCTGCTTACAAGGAAATATCCAGGCAAAATTCAATTGAGGATTGTTCTACAAAACCACTGGCTTGAACTTTATTGATTCTTATGATATCAATGAAGATGAAAGAACTGCTCTAAAGGAGATTAAATTGTCATGAAAACCAAATGCAATATGTGCTCCTTGATAAACTCTTCAATAAGGAAAAATCAGAAAGGATATTTAGGGAAAAATGGAGGACATTTGAATATGTAATTCATATTTGAGAATATCATTATATCAACATTAGCTTTCCTGAGTGTGTTAATGTTTCTGTGGTTGTGCAGGAAAATGATCTTGTTTTTAGCAGATTCATGTGATGGAATGATGTATCACAAGTAGATATGGATGTTGGGGCAAGAAATCATATAAACACATGGTTGACAATTATTGAATCTAATTTAAGGATTAAGTGTTCATGGGATATCCTTTCAATTTACCAATATATTGAAAATTTTTAAAAATTAAAATTGGGGTGAAAATTAACTTAAGACTTCCTGAAAGAAAAAAAAAAACATTAAGGGAAAATCTTGAAGAAATCGAAGAATTTTCTAAAATCAAGCCAAAAATATCATTATTTTAGACTATCATTTGCTCATTTTGTAAAACTAATTTCTGAGTTCTATCTAACAAATGGTCAGAACTGATTCCCTGCAAGTGCAATGCTCAAAGCCTACAAAGGGAATGTTGTGTGTGAGGTATACAAACAGCATGTTGCTATATGCCCTGCACCACCTGAACCATGTAGGGTGAGCTGGGCCTAATAGGGAGGAGGTGAAAACAGCTTTATTCTTTCACTCTGAAGTAAACGCACAATTGACCCATTTCTTGGATGAAATTTCAGGCAGTTGTTAAAGTTTGTGAAGTCACTAATTAATGGTCCCTGTCTTCAAGTTTCAATGCCTCTGATCCAATATGTTTACTATCCTGAACTTCAGGGAGCATTGAATTAGAATTAGCAGTGTGTATAGTGCTAATGTAGTATATACATGTTGATTCTTATCTAAAACTAATGTAATGTTATAAGGCAATGTTTCTTCACTGAAAAACAAATTTGGCTGGAGAAAGGTAAGAGCTATTGTGTAAAAGAAGCAATAAAAATAAATCTTCTTTCCTCCCCTTACCCTCTTTAGTCTTAGAAAAATGAAATGGGAAGGGGAAGAGGGAATGCTTAGCTTTATCCCTCCTCCCCCTCTTCACAGCTATTTTGCTCCTCCTGACTTGTAATGCAGGAAGATTTTATTTTCCAAAGACAGCCACAACTATGTCTCCCATCCCATAAGCTTTTGTACAGTTTCATTTTGCCACCTTCCTATGAAGAAATGGCTTTCACTTTTCACCAGTGAGATCTGGCAGAAGTGAACCTGAGCTGGGTCCTACAGCCTGGCTACTTGTGGGGACACTCGCACTCACTGGAACTGTGAGCTTCCAGGTCAGGCCTCTGCTTCCTCTGATGTCCTTGTGCCTCAGGGAAGCTAAGCCATGAGGAGAGGCTACGTGCAGCTCTGTAGGGCCAGTTAGTCATCCTAATCCTGGAATCATCTCAGCAGAGGTTCCAGATGTAGGGAAATAAGACTTTAGTTGACCGCAATCCAGTCAACCCCTTCCTTTCAGGTTCCCCAGCTGAGTTCCCAGACATCACAGGAGAGGCAAGCCATTCCACTGTTCCTTTTCAGAGTTTCTGTCCTTCAGAATCTGTGAATATAATAAATGGTTGTTTTAGACCTTTATGTTTCGGGGATAATCTGTTATGCAGCAGTTATAACTGGAACAGACAGATAAGGCGCAGGTACAGTTGGCGGCCCAGATTGGAATCTAACATGAGTGCTTCCTTTCCGTGGTAATTCCAGATGTTGTTTTCTTTCCCCTGATGGGCTCTTTTGTGGCTATTCTGGAGATAGCTTCACCCCCACCCCCACCCTTCATTGTTGTGTTGACACAAGGGATTATCTCCTCAGAACAGAGTAGAGGAATAGCACATTCATAATTCTCTCTTCTATGTTCTCTTCAATGACTGAGCTTTTCAATCACCATACCTAATTCCACAAATTTTCTTTGCCTAGAGGAGGGTGATGGAGTCTTTCTGTTAGTAAAACCATTTTGATTCAACTATGTTCAAGTCCCAGGTATAATCCAATTATATTATCAGTTTTTACTCTATATTTCTAGACCACAGGAACTAAAATGTTACATGAGTATTTAGGTGTGACTCCCTCAGGATACATTAAAAAAAATGTATTTGTCTCTGTCTATTTTGACTAAAAATTTTGAATCAGTAACTGTAGACAAAAATTGTATTGAGATTTTTTGATATTACAGTTCTGGTTCTGAACAAATATTCTTCACAGTTTATAAGCGGTGTCTCCAATGTTATTTTCATTATGGATTCTCTTATTATGTCTCTATGTCTAAGCCCCTAATGTGTTTTTTAGTATTAGACTTTCATTTCTAGAGCAGTTTTAGATTTACAGAAAAGTTGCAAAGATAGCACAAACAGTTCTACCTTATACCCTTTGGAAACTGTCATTCACATCCCATATTATTATATTTGCCATCACCAATAAATCAACACTTGCATTTTTGTTTTCTAAACTCCACACTTCATTGATTTCTTTTTTCATTACTATTTTTCCCTAGTGCCCTCTTTCTGTTCCATGTCCACAACTATGTCATTTCAAGTGGCACATTGCACTTAGCCAACATGTCTCCTTAGCTTCCTCTGGGTTGTTGACAGTTTCTCAGGCTTTCTTTGGATTTTGTGACCTTGATAGTTTTGAAAACTACTGGTCAGGTATTTTGGAGAATGATACATCATTTCAGTTTGTCTAGAAGCGAGAATTTTGGAGAAGAAGACCACAACACATCATAAAGGGACAAGCTACCAACATGACTTTTCACTGCTGGTGTTAACCTTAGTCACCTGTCTAAGGTAGTGTTCAGGTTTCTCCATTACATAGCCACCTCCCCTTGCATTCCCATACTGTATTCTTTGAAAGCAATTTCTTTCTTTCTTTTTTAAAAGATTTATTTATTTATGCATACAAGAGCTGGGGTGCAGGCCAGAGGTGTGGGGTGGTGAGAGGGGTCACCAGAGACAGATTGGGAGGAGAACAGGCAGACTGAATGAAATACACAGCTGAAGGGAGCAGCGGGTGAGACAGGAGAGGTCTGCTGAGCCACATGGGAAGCTCCCTGGCCGGAGATCTAACCATGGCTGCTGACAGCACCGTAGTTTTCCCTTGTCCCATCAGGGGGTCCTGAACGTGATTTCTAAAGGTAGCCCACTCACCCATTTGAGGGAGAGTTTCCATATAAATTATTTGAAGTTCTTCTGCATGTAAGATTTGTCTATTCTGAAACGTTTATTTAATCTTTATTTTGTGCATTAAAACAAATACAGTATACACTCAAGGGTAATTGTTTTATGCTTTGGGTTATAGTCCAATACTATGTTTTTTATTCAGTAGCTCAAGTTATTGTAAACTTGTAGCCTAGGGGCTCTTTCAGTTGGCTCCTGTGTACCCATAACATACTCCCATTATTTTATTTTTGAGCACTTCCTTAATTTCTAACAAAACAAGATGTCTTAGTTTCACTTTGCATGATCCCTGCCTCAAGCCTAAAATCACTTCTCCAAGGAATCCTAATTTCTTTCATTGGCTCCAATATATTTTTGTTTCATGTATACATATAATACACCCATACAACATTTTTATTTAAGCTGTTTTTCCTTATTCCTACTGTGTACACTGGAAATAATCAACTGTGACACTTGTTACCAGGGAAATTTCACACTGGGGTGCAGCAAACTTAAGAACCCCTCCCCCCTCAAATCTTCTCTTGCCTACTCTAGTTGCACATCTAGGCTTCTGAGGATATTTAAAAATACAGAGATTTCCGGATTCCTTCTGAATTGCATGAAGTCCTGGGTAGGGAGTCTAACAGACTGGGAATTACTAGATTAAGTCTTAATTACATCAAGTTAATAATAACCAGTTTCAACTCTTAAGGTCGTTTTGTTAAGAATAGTCTATGGGGCTAATTTTCATTTATATCCCTAAGATGCAAATGAAATTGAGTGTTCATTTACAGAACATTTTGTTGCTCTGACAAACCTCAGTCATATAGACAGAGATATACAGGCATTTTACTGACTCAAAGAGTGAAATTTTGAACAATTGCAATTCAAATGCTACAAACTATATTTTTAGGGAAAAGCACGGATATTCACATGGTTTGAACAATTATTAATTACATAGTAGTCAATTACCATGTGAATCAATACTTTAAAACTGATTAATCAAAATCAATTAATTAAAGATGGATCATATTGATGACAGAATTTATAAATGATGGATTTATATTTATAGAAATGAATACTAATTTGATCAGTCAATTCAAAGTTTAATTACCGCATAGTTAGAAAATTTAACTTCTTTAATCATATAATTGAATAACCATTTCTTAAGCATTTTGCAAGACTTTGAGGTAATAGGAAATGAAAACCTCCAATCCTTGAAAAAATTAATAAATCATGGATTCTACTGAAAATTTTTCATGCTTTGAAGTAAAACAAGTTCTTCTCATTTTCACAGTTACAGTAGCAGTGTTTCTCTTAGGGGTTTATCTGAGTTTGGTGGGGATGAAAATGAATACATTTGAGTAAAAAATACATTTTAACTTTAACTTAGCTAAAGTTACCATGAAGGAACCTGGCTAAGCTAGAGGACCTGCCCCTACCTAGACTCCATATGGTAAGAAGGGGAAAGAGAATGCAAGTGAGGTCACACACACTTTGCCTTAAGGCGATGTCAGATTGTGTCAGGAATCATTTTCAGTCACATTCCAGTAGTGAGTCACACCTAAATTGCAAGGACAGCTGGGAAACGTAGTCTCCTGCTGGGTGGTCCCAAGACTCAGCAGAGGGGCATATAGATTGGAGGTGAGAGGGCAATAATCTCCATCTCAGAAAGAAAGACTGAAGACTCAGGATCCCAGAAGTTACAGAGGGTCTCAGTGGAAGGAACCACATCAAAGAGGCCAGCTGTTCTCAAGATCAAAGGTGAGAGTCTCAGGAGTGAGATTCCCGTGAGCTGAGAGGAGGTTGCGTGGAAGCAGCTGTGCTGGGGAAGCAAAATAAAATATCTGTCAAAGGAGCCCCCAGGAAATTCCGGTAATGGAATGTGAGGGCAGAGCAGCTGAATGCAACCTCCTGCCAATATGACACCTATGGGGAAAAGACAATCCCCAGAAAGAAACTGGGTGGGTATTAGGAGAACAGATTCTGTGTGTCCAAACTATAGCAGGTATCTACCACACTGCCTTCAAGGGAAAGAGAGAATAAATAGGTAAACAGTTAAGGGGTATGGTAAATTTCCCAGCAGAAGAAACCATGTCATTTGAATCTGTTCTGGGATGTGTGGGGGTGAAGGAAAAGAAAAAGGTGAATTTTAAACAGAATCTGAATGGTTCAGGAGATTTATTCTAATTAGCCTTGAGAAGGAAGGTCACTCTTGCCAAAGGATCATGAGCTAAAACAAGTTTTGAACAGCTGTATCCAGGGTTCCTTCTGAAGAAAAAGAATACAAATTTGTGAATCCAAGATGAATATATGAGAGCAAATGTTTTTAAAATGAGAAAACATATTACAAGAAATTAACAAAATCTAAGTCCCTTCCTTCTGAGGTTCCTTTAAGCAATTAGCAGGAATGGTTGCGTAGAAATATTTACTGATTATAGTAAATTGATTGACTTTGTTTTTCATTAGAACATTCTAAAGTACTCAGCCACTTTCAGCATGCACAGATTAGCTAGAGAGCCTTAGATTTCATTAGCTCCAGAGACAGTTGGCTTGGGGTGTGAAATGAGATGTCTTGCAGTTCAGTAACCCAAGTACCTTAACTTCGCTGGAATCAAGGTTATTCTGCCTACTGCTAGAGATGAGGTTAGACCTGTAGGCAAATGTTGATGATGATTTCTTAGTCCATCCTATGAAGACTGGACTATCTTGTAGGAGATGGAGGCTTTGAAGGATCTTATATGAGTACGATATGTGATTAAATTTATGTTTAGAAAGATATCTCTTGTTTGTTTAAAACCTAGGACAAAGTCCAGTGGAATAATTTTTAGTAAGTACATATTGGGAGCCATTCCAAAATTAAACAGGTTTCCTGATCTTAGAAGGGGTGGAGAAATAATCACAGTAAAGAAATAGTCACAGTATAGAATGGCCAGAGAACTAATAAAGTAGCAAGTGTGCGGTGACTGAATAAACAAAAGCATGTCGTGTGAGGAAGGGGAGGCTATTAATATTTATTTTGCATTTGCATTTATTTATGTGAGGAGAAATATGACAGTAAGGAGGAAAGATGGGTGAATGTGTTTTTAGGAAGGCTAGCTGGGAATCTTTCTGGAGGGGAGAAAGCACCATCTAATTAGATAACATGTTGTTCAATAAGGAGAAAATTATTTTTAAAAAAGGGAGTGAAAGATACTACATAATATAATTATTATTCAATTTGATACATAGTATACTATCTATGTTGTTTCATAATAAGCATGACAACATTTATTACAAGGGAAAATAACAACCTTAGCAGGGGAAAATAAAAATTGGTCTTAGCAATTAACCTTATCCTCATGTAAATGAGATTAATTAGTAGTTTTCCTTTCAAATCTTTTTGGGAAAGCAGATAATTGTAATTATACTGTTTATGCAAATTGTATCCAAATATGCAAAAGGACACAATAGTTTGCAAATGAAAGTTCAAATAAGAAAATTATTCCAAAATTTACCTGTCAAGTAATAGAAAAGCCAATTTAGCATGAAAATGACATATTATAAACAAATATGAGCATTTCCGCATGAAAACTTGCTCTTTATTTAACTTAGCTAATGTTTTTCCTCCCATTTGAGTTACTCAATCAGGTTTAACATGTGTTTCAAATTTTTCTTTCAATTTTAATAAAATAAGTTTGAAAATATTTCACAATGATTCTTTTGAAAAGTCATCTATTTTCTTCACAAACATAGATGTTGATGGAATGGCCCTCACAATGTGAAGACAGAAACTCATACCCACTTTCTGGAGAAGAAAGTAGAACCAAACTTGATATTGTTACAAAAGTAAACTAAGAAACATGGAATTCTTTTTTTTTTTTTTGGCATACAAGCTGGGGTGCAGGCTGGAGGTGTGAGTTGTGAGAGGGTTCACCAGAGACAGAGTGGGGAGCAGAACAGGCAGATCAACCAAAATACACTGCTGAGGGGAGCAGTGGGTGAGGCAGGAGAGGTCTGCTGTGCCATGTGGGATTCTCCCCAGCTGGGCATCGAACTTGCGCCGCCGCAGGCACCAACAGCTGCACAGCGCTGCGCTTAACCCGTTGTGCTACCAGGGAGGCCCAGAAACATGGAATTCTGATTTCTGTTCCACTGCTCTTCCTATCACATTCTAGATCTACAGAAAGAAGGGAATAATTTTCTTGTTAAGAATTTTAAGGTTCCATCTGACTTTATCCGACCTGTCCCTTTTTTCCTGTTTCCTTTTTTTGTGGGAGAGATGAAATGCATACCCTACTTGCAGACAAAAAAGAGCAGTTCTCTTATCAGTTCCAGAGACTATCAAGGTAAAAGTTCTACTCATTCTTTGAGTGAAATAATTAAGTTATGCATTTATGGACTGATTTAATGAACAAACTCTTGTTACTGTCAGGGAGAGAGCTAGAGGCAAAGAATGTGTGTAATAGACAAAGTTTCCCAATAGGGACAGGCAACTCGTCAAGCACGACTAGCTTTTGTGAAAGGATGTGGCAGGGAATAATATTTAATGGAGAAGAAAGAAGGAGAAAACATGTCTGGCAGATGGAGAACAGGTGCAGTATCACAGAGATGCTGGGTGCCAGGATGGGGAGGATGAAGGGTGAGGCCAACATTGACAAGATCCTGCAAATGGACCCGATTCTGTAAGCCCCAATGAAAGGTCTTTTTCAGACAGCTTCTGTGTATCTTCATGAAAGTTTAAGTCACAATCATGTATTTTTGGGTGCTCGTACTGCCGCCCTATCTGTTTCTCGGAAGAAATACATGCCAATTATCCAGTCCTTTCTTCATACTGTAGACAAAGTAATCTTTACATGAAATACTGTAGACCCAAATCAATAATCCTTGTGTAGCATATATTTCCACAGACTACCACTATGATTATTACCCTGTTGGAGGTTTGTTATGCAGAGATAAAAGGAGCATGTGAAATATCTCTTCTCATTTGAATACTGTCAACAGTTGAATTTGAAAGGATTCTACAAAACACTTAACACTTTATGGTCCACTCACGTATTCACGTGTTCATCTAGTCTCCAGTTTTTCACGCCACGGTGGATTTATTTGGAACTATTAGGAGCTATTTCTTTGATCGTACTCAGTCTAGAAGCTTTAATCTCTATGCATTTAAAATTTCATTAAAATATATCCAGTAGTTCAGGAGCTGTGTGTGTTTTATTGAATGCTTATACCATTCATGCGGTGGCACAGAAAATAGCCAGCGCGCAAAGTGTTAAGAAGGTCAATGCAGAAATATAGTAATTGACTGAAGGTTAGCAGTTGAGGAGAGACTCAATAGAGCCCATTTGCTAAAGTGCTCAGTTTTTTGGAATACCCATGAAGATTCTGAGAAGGAGGGACATTAATAATGATTTTTAGGTCCCTATTTCAGTCACTGAATTTGCAAAAACTGCTGGTCTTTTTTCCTGAAGAAGGAGCAGCCCACACTGTCTGAGAAAGGGAAAGAACTGGATTTGAATAAACCTTGTTTCTTTGAGACTAGATAAAGCTGAGTTGTTGGGTCAGGTGGTATGGAGAGAGTGGAAGGTTATGTCTGTAATGGGAAAGGGAAATAAAAGACAAGAAACTGAGTGTTTTTGATAGAAGAATTTGATTTTTTATTACATTTTCCAGAGTTGTGGTGGTGATGTTGAAGGTTGGTGGTGGTGGTAATGATGAGATGATGATGATGCTGATGATGGTGATGATGACGGTGATGCTGATGATGGTGATGGTGTTGGTGAGATGCTGATGGTGATGTGTAGTGGTACTGATGACAATGATGACAATGATGGTAACATTTTGGGCAGTTTTAGTTGTGTGGCATTCCACAAGTTACTTAATCTTTCTGAGCTAGTTCTGTCATTTGTAAAATGGAAATAGCTATAGTATGTAATAAAGTAGGATATAGAAATTCTGCTTCTGACATAATATCAGTGATTGGTAACAGTAACTCCTCTCTAGATTAACAGCCGACGCCTTTGTCCTTCTTTCTTCAATCTATGGATCTCTCAGAATACTCTTCACAGGCACCATTTTTGAATCTGGTCACTGTATTCCTGAACCTTGCCTGTAAAATTGCCTGTCTCTGATATTATTCCCCAAAGGAACACTCTATCTTTTGAAGTGATATTAGAGAAGTTTCTTCATTATTTATGCATATTTTGAATAATTCTTGGATAATCGCCACACACACATTTAAAGTTGAAGCATTTTTAAAATTATATTTCTACATTAAACTCTGTGAACATTCATTAAGTAAAGATGATGATAGAAATATTTATTAATGAAGACATTTTTATAACATGTGTTATGGTGCTTTATCTGCGAAGGGCCTGAATTCTTAATCTCTACATACCCTAAGGCGTGCATATATGTAATTACATGTTTATATTTGTTTAGTGTTATCACTATAATATTTCTAAATTAATAAGTCAGTCTATTTTTTAACTGCAAGCCCCCAAGGGGCAAGAATATATTATTTAATTTCATATATGCCACTGTAGTTGGGAAAATCGCATCAGTTATCTGTGTTGTTTAACAAATCATTCTCAAATCTAGCTACCTTAGTTTGCTAGGGCTGCCATAAAATACTAGCATAGATTGGATGGCTTAAAACACAGAATTTCATTTTCTCATAGTTCTGGAGTCCAAGATCAAAGTCTTGTCTTGTTAGTTTTGCTGCTTTTTGAGTTTTCTGTCATTGACTTGATGGCTATCCTTTCCCTGCATCCTCACGTGCCCTCGCCTGTGCCAGAGTCCTCAGTTAGCAACCTGCTGTTAGACCAATAATAACAAATCATGAGTGATTATGAGCTGTGCTTTTATATGTGTTTCCATTTAAAATACATTTTCCCACTGAAAATTTTAAAGGGTTGTGGGAGTATAAATTGATATAGTCATTATGGAAAATAGTATGAAATTTCCTTATGACATTAAAATTAGAGTTATCATAGGATCCAATAATCCCACTTCTGAGATATTTGAGTGAAGGGCATATAGCCACTCTTAAGATATCAGCACTCCTATGGTTACTGCAGACTATTTTCAATAGCCACAATACAGGAAAAAGGTTAAATTCCTCTCTACAGATAAATGAATAAAGATGTTGTGATATATGCAAACAGTGGAATATTACTCAGTCTTAAAAAAGGAGGAAATTCTTCCTTTTGCAACAACAGGGAGAAGCCTGCAGGGCATTATTCTAAGTGAAATAAGCCAGAGAATGAATGAGAAACAGTGAATGGTAACATTGAGGGGTGAGGAAATGAGGAGAGTTGGTGAAAAATAAAGACTTTCAGTTATAAATAAATTCTGAGGATCTAATATAGAGTGTAGTGACTGCAGTTATATCATATTCTTGATATTTGTTAAACGTAGATTTTAAGCATTCTGATCAAAAAAGGGAGGGAACTCTATGAGGTGATGACTGTGCTAATTATCTTGATTTGGGGAATCCTTTCACAATATATTTATATACCAAGTTACTCTTTGCTTACTTCAAATATCTTGCAATTTTGTTAGTTATACCTCAATAAAGCTGGAAAAATGTTTTAAAAGGCATGTGTAGCAACAAAAGGAAACAGCACTGTACATGCATGCTGTATTGGACAAGAATAGATCTCACTTAAATTTCAAGCCATATCAATCCTTGTAATTCATTTAGTTAAATACCTACACGTGCTAACCTGCCCTGATCTAGGGGTTGGTCATACATAAATCATGAATCAATGGCACAGGCAAAAATGAATGACTTAATAGTGTACTATTCACATGAAGTGTGTCAGGGAAGCTCCAATTTGAGAAAAGTGGGAATTAAATCTAATATAGAACAATATTCTTCTGTTTTGAAAATGCAATAGTATTAAATTTCTTATTTTTAAAGCCCAAAGATCTGTTTACTTCATGGTTCATAGATTTGATCCCTGATTGAACTTCTGCAGATTGACTGATGATAATCTATTATACATAAAATAAGCTCTTTCAAAATAATTCTACTGTTTGGATGTTAGAAGTGTAATTTAATTGGGGAGTCTGAATTTCCTAGATTTTTTTTTGAACTCTGAAATTCACTTGACTCTGAAAACACTGAGAAAACACTTAACATCATTGACACACTACTAAGATGTGCCACCTCTTGTATAGTGTGGGTTGAGATGCCCAACTTATTACTCCAATTTTTGATTTGAGTATTTGTTTAACTTTAGTAACCAAATATTTACTTATTGGTTATTTCATTGAAGTCTTCTCCCCCCTACAGCCTAAGAAAGCATTTTTAATATTCTTCCTTTTTAAAAAATAAAACCAATTTGACTTCTTCTGGAGCAAATGTTTTGTAGACGAGTAACGCCACATTATTACAAGGATGTACGTTTAACCTTGAATCTTAGCTGTCATGTTGACACTAGAATATTTATTTTTCATATGGAACTTTGCACACGTTATTAGGTTTTACACTATTTCCATCTCCTACTACTATGTCCTTGCAAGTATTATGGTGTCAAATAGCTGCTTTATTAAATTTTACATTGTAGACCTGAGATTCAAAACTTTCTAATAATAAATACTGTCATTGGCATATGATGTCTTGGAGCTCTTTTTTTCCCCCCTTTTTTGGCTAGGTGTTAGAAATTCAGATTCTTTTTCTGTGAAATACAAGGATTGCAGGTGGTGGTACATATTTCGAATATTATTTTTTTTTATTCCAGGAAAATGAAATGCTGAACTTTGCTTCAAGTGTTGTGTACATTACGTCTGCATTCATCCTATACCTTTGCTAGTTCATTTACATAATATTTCCTGTTGGATAGGGCTTGTTTGAAAGTTGTGATTCTCTATTACATTAGAATTTCACATAAGTGAAAAGTCAAGGAACACCATGTCCTTGTAATTTCTCTTAAAGCACAGTTGCTCTTCTTAGGAAAGCAACTAGCTGGAGACGGGTAGGTGAGCTGGGTAAATTGGGATGACAGGGAAAAGACAAAGAGTTTACAGAATACAGAACATCGGGCATTTCATCTTCTAAATTTGGTTGGTTATTTTCCTCCATTTTCATGGAGTCCACAGCTCTCCAATACACAGTATTTTATGCTTTCAGAGTTGGACTGACTTTGAAAATAGTTTCTCTAGTATGTTAATCTGCGGTTTAGAGGAGTAATCATTTTTCCTTTAACTAAACTATGACTCACTGCCCAGATTGGCCTTGAAACATATTCTCTGTTTAAACTTGGAAGAGTGGGTAGATACCTATTTTGTCTCTGGCTCACCTTTGTCTTGCCATTTGGGGAAGTGTGTGTCCCATCATCCAATTGGATTCAGAGAAGTCAGTATGTTGGCACATAGTCCAGAGGAGATCCCAGCTCTGGGATTACAAGATGGCAGCATTGCGTGGCTCTTCTTGTGAACAGAGAAAATCCACACTGACCGGTGGTTTGTCGTGGCTGTTTTCCATCATGTGCTTTGGGACCCAGTGCACACTGGTCT
Organism: Scalopus aquaticus; assembly: GCA_004024925.1. Classification (NCBI taxonomy): domain Eukaryota; kingdom Metazoa; phylum Chordata; class Mammalia; order Eulipotyphla; family Talpidae; genus Scalopus; species Scalopus aquaticus. The sequence continues at coordinate 29,761 of PVIJ01004781.1, forward strand.
GGTCTGCTCAAACTAGGCTGATGGAGCACAACAGAGGGAGGCAGAGCAAAGTGGTGTCAAATTTCAGTTTGCTCCAAGTCCCAGCTGCTGCTTTGTCTATGTGAGCTCATTAGTAGCCTTTTAGGAAAGTCCATTTTTGCATAAACTAGCTTTCTGAGGATTTCCGCCACTCTACAGATCTCCAACCCAAGTGCCATTTTGCTTGAAAAACCTCCAGTTATCCACTTTTATATATTCATTTGGAATATTTCTAAGTATTGTTCATAATGGTGTGTTTTTTATTATCTTTTATTGCATTTCCTGAAGTGAAAGGATTATTCTTACACAAGTTAGGCACACAATAGCAAGGTTTTTAGATTCATGATTATTTGGCTAATTGAAAATATGGTTGCATTTACCCATTCTATCAAGTATCTCTTTTGGCACTGAAGATAAGCTAGGAAGCAGCAAAGGGAAGTGGAAAGAGACATTACAATTTGAAAAACTCAGTTTAGAATAGCATGTTAAGATTATTTTGATAGTAAAAGCCTTGAGTCACCGATGCGGAAGTGCTAACTCTCTAAGAATATAATATTATTTTTCAACACCATCAAGATGGTACTGTTTTATTAGATATGAGATTACTGGGTGGAATTGTTTTTGAATCTAGTCAAACATTTCAAATATTTGAACGAATCTTTATGTGTTCTCACCAGAATTGCTCTCTTTCAACAGTCTCCGTATTTCCATATGTATTGGAAAACCATGGATTTATGTGGTTCTTGTTTTGTTGACATTCAGAACTTACAGATAATACAGGGATAAGTAACTGGGGCGTTTAAGGAGATAATGCCCTTGTGTCTGTTTCCCAACCAATGTGAAGTTTCTGGTTTGGAGTCTAATTACTGTGGAGTTTTATAACGGGCTAGATTGCAGCGTGGATTCAGCAAATTCTTCTAGTTCTCTTGAGAGGCCTTTGACAAAGCCACAGTAATATAGAAACAGAGTCATTTTCCACAAAGAGGGCTGATTGTGAGATGTTATGCAAGTTAGTTGACAGGCAGTCAGCAAAAGTCAGGTTGGTGAATCACCATTTTCATCCTGTTGTTTGCTTTTGTTCTTTAAGGTTTATTTATCACCTTTGCAGCCTTTCACTTACTTCCCCTGGGGCTTTCTAGTTACGAACACTGATACCATGGAAGAAGCCTTGACTGGCATCCAGCAACCAGCGTTTCAGTCAGGGCTATGTCGTTCCAACTGACTTTTGATGAATTGTGAGCCAGTTTCCTTATTTATAAACTGAAGATAAAAATACCCATCTCATAGAGTTATTGTGAAAATTAAGTGAAACAGCTGGGTACAAAATGTTCCATAGAACCAGCCTGGGACTCCTGACAATGTTTTTGCATTCCCACAAGGACTAATACATCGTTTGCTATTGTCTAAGAGCATGGTCTATGGACCGTTCCTGGGTTTAAAACTATCACTTACTAGCGGTCTGACTGTGGGTAATACCTTCCATCTCTCTTCACACCGTGGACACTAAAGTATAAGAAGCTTTACAGGCACTGTTCTTAGTCTAATGCCTGGGTCTTTGTTTTCATTCTTTTTTCCCATTCTCTTCCAGTACATTCTCAATATTTTTGACAAAGTTACCTTTTTGCATGTACAGATCCCTGTAGGACTAAAGGTCAGCATCCCAGATCCTTCCTGTGACTTATCAGTTCATTCATAACTGAGTCCCTGACCAACTCCCCACCTTCATCTCCCACTTTCCCACTTCCGTGTTCATATCCCATTGTGGTGAGCGAATTAGGACCACCGGGTGTCTGTCTTCCAGGCCCTGCCATGCTTTGTGCACTCTCCTGAACTCTCCTCTCCTTCCATATCACCTCTTGACACAATGATTTTACCTTGAGAAATTGTGCTTCTTGAAGACTGAACTGAGGGATCACCTCCTCTGTTAAATTCCCCATCCATTCTCCTAGCTCAAGGAGATGCTCTCACCTATGCTGCCATAGCAACAGATACATCCATCTACCACAGTATAAGAACATACTTACACATTCTGGTTCTGTTTTTGGACCATGTCCCTCCCCTTAGAATATTTAATGTCTGCACAGAAGAGATTCTCTTTAAAAGGTCCCTCCCCTTTAACAATAGGAGGTGCCTGTTACATTGTTGTTGGAAGCATAGTGAAATGATGGTTATAATTTTTGTTGCTTTGTGCAAATAAGTGCCCTTTGAGAACTGTTAGCCCTTTCTCATGCACCTTTCTTCCAAGGACAGTTTTCTCTACCATGGAGATACAAGCGGGACATTCAGTCTTATTACCCTTCTGTGGTTTCCATTCAGGAACTTGCAGCCTCTCCTCACTCTTCCCGACATCGCTGCATGCTGAGTACTAGCTGGTCAACAGCTATCACACCAGGCCATAGACCTCTTGACTTAAAGAGTTTTTTCTCCACAGGGGAAGCAGACAAGGACTCCAGCAGAATATGCTCTCACTTCTCCTCTTACCATCTTATCTCTTTATGGTAAAATACCAGCTATTTGCTATTTCCATTATATATAGTTAATGAATAGTTAAAGTTCTTGACAACTTGGACTTCTCAAGGGTCTCAGTGGGAAATCAGATTTCAGTGGGAAATCATTCAAGGGCAGTGGGAGCTTTGTGGATATGCCTGACCTTCTGACCACCACCCCCCCAGCTTCTCACCCCTCCCCCAAACTCCACCTTCTAGAGAGCTCTGTAAATCTGTATTCATGGGAAATGAATCCTTGGGCAAAGGATAGGATCTTGGTTCCCAGATCTAGTATTTCACACAGCATTTCATTATTTTAACGTGTGGGGCAGAGAAGAAAGGTTGCAGTGGGTAATTATGTGTGGATTTCCATGTAGGTTTTTTTTGTTTGTTTTTAACTACAGCAGAGTTTTAAGTCTTCTGCTGTGGAATGTATTGCATTGTTTCAAACACAGAGCTTGGCATTCTATTTACTATTGTTTACCTTGAGTGAAGACACTTCTTGGGAATGGTTGCTATTAGAACATATCAGTTACTAAGGTGACACCTACACAAAAACTCGTACATTTGCATTCCATTGTTCTGCTCCTGATGTTTCACTTTCTCCACAGGAAGTCAGTTAAAAAGGGACAGCATGGTGTCAACCTGTTGTAGTATTTTTGGACATAGATCTTAATGTGTCTATGTGTACAGTCTCTTAAAATGCATAGGAAGACTACTTCCTTAGGAATGTCTCAGACAATGCAAAAAGCAAACAAAATCACAAAGAATGGTGCTTTTCCCTGGCTTGATTTCTAGAGAATGGACAGACTGTGATATCGCCACAGGTGTGTGAGTCAATCCTCCTGTTTGCCTGTAGCCTATACTTAGAACAGAAGAGGCACAGCATATTTCTCAAGGACTGTTCTCACTGCCTTTTTTTTTTTTTTAAGGTCAGGAAATAAAGTTCAACCCCATGCACTGAAAACATCTCTATCAGTAGCAGAGCATCAACATGGCCGCCAACAGCCTTTGTTCTTCCCTTCTCTACAAACCAACTATCTTGCCCTTTAATGAAAATTTCTGTTATCCTGAAATGGTTTTTAACATTTGGCTAAGAGGTAAATTTCTTATTAGAGTGGGATGGAATTATTTAGTTGTCCTATGTGGGGATGTGGTCGGGTGAAGGGTGAGTCATGCCCGTCTTGGTAATTCATCTTGTTCCATCTGCGTGATGTTCATGGTCAGAGGCTGATAACACAGCATTGTAGTGTTTTTATAACCTCGTTGTATTCTGGGAAGAATGTGGTAGGATTGGATCCTATTTTTAACTCTTAAAATATGTTTAAGTACACACAATATATTTTTTCTCCTTCTATTTTCATTTTACCATCTAAGCAACTTGATGTGCTTCATTAGCTTGAAAGAATAATGTCCCAAAGGAGGGATGAATGTAGCAGTTAGATAGAATTCCTAGCATTTTCTCCCCATCATTTATTCTTATAAAGAACTGAAGTGGCAGGATAGGAAAAATAAAAAGGAATTCTTCTGAGGTGGAAAATGAACTCCTGGGTAAGAGAGGGAAATGACGGTGGAAGTAGGAGTAGTATTTCTGGTCCATCTTTCAGGAGGAATCCTTGAAACACCTTATGGTAACTTGTGCAGAGATTTTATGATAATGCACCCATATTCCCATTGCTAGGTCTTTGGAGGAAATCAAGAAAAACACAGGTGAAATTTCTATTAACTCAGTGAAATGGAGGCTGAGATGCAAAATCACTTTTAAAGAAGCTATGGTAAAATTGGTTTGCAATATTTTATATAATTTAGAGATATATGTTCATACCTGCTCAGATATGTTACTACACCACACTCACCACCAAAGCACCCCAAATCCTTCATTGTAGCTCATTGCGCTCCCTCCTTCCTTTGCTCCCTAGTTCCCATCATCCCCATTTGGTAGCCTCAATTCTTCAGTCAGATATCTAGAGTTTGTTTTGGTTTAGTCTTGTCTGTTTCTTTGTTTTGCTTCTCTTTGTAAACCAATATTACTTCAACAAAAAAATTGAAAAAAAAATAAAAATATTAAGATGATTTGAAAAATAAAGAAACTGTGATAGCGTTATGATATTTTGGCACATAGAGTTAGGGTGCTACTTGTAAATTGACTTATCACTTCCTAGTTCATTGACCTTGGGTAAATCGCTTAGTCCCTTCAAACCTCATGTATTTGTAAAATAGAGATAATAAATTAACCTTGAAGGATTGTTTTAAGATCTAAAGTAAATGAGCTAACACTTGTCAAGGATTAGTAGGGTATCATTAAATGGCATTTATTATTGCATTATTATTCCTGCTTGTAATAAAGTGACAATTATCTTTATATAATAACTTGATAAAAGGCTTGTTTGATAAGATGTGAGCCTCCCATTACCTTGCTGTCACTCTGTCTGAATACATACTTATATTCTCTTCAAAATTTTAAAGCTATAAATGCAGTTTTAAAATTGAGGAGCTCATTACTAGAAATAATGTCTCAAATTTATAAAATTGACTCAGTGTTTAAGTCATGAACACAAATAATTCTTGCCATGTTTTAAATTACAAAGATTTACTCATACTAAATTCTAATTTGTCGCATGCACATTTCAAATAAATTTATAACAAATTCATTAAAAACTGTGAAAATGTCAACATAGAATTTTAATTATTGTGCTTACTACATACTTGAAATGTCACAAAATACCAGGATTTATATGAGCTAAACAAATTGAAAGCATCTTTTGGGAATAAACCATTTCTAGTATAAAGTCATATGTCCTTATTTCCTCAACGATTCGTTGTTCAATAAATGCTAATGGAGGGAGATACACTAATATTCTGTGAATTTCATTTTCTCAGTTCTCTCCTCTGGGAGGATGCATGAGCAGTATACTTTAAATGATTCTGTCTTTGTTTCAATTCATCCAATTTCCTGTTAAAACTAGCTTTGTCTTCAGAGTAATTCTCCAATGACTTAGTCCTTAGTACCCTAAACCAGAGCTTTCTAACCAGTGATCACAATGCATCTAAAATGGTGTGTGGGGAAAACCCCCTCCACTTTCAAGTTGATGTGGGGGGGGTCTCAGAGCAGCATGAACTCTAGGGTCCCACTAGCTGAAGGAGCTTTCATCTGTCCCAGTGTCTGTAAATATTGTGATTATTATTATTATTGTTGTTGTTGTTATTGTTATTACTATCTATGTGTGCCATGAAATGAAAAATGTAGCAATCTGAGAACTAAATAAGTCATAATTTAATTCTAATTAAAAAACTCATTTTTTTGTCTTTTCACATCTTAAACTTTTACAGCAATTTTCTTTTTTATAATGATTCTCTTCTCTAGATTCAGATAGTTGCAGTTATATTTTTCTAGGAAAAACAATAAGACAAACATCTAACAGTGGGAAGCATCTTCTCCAGGAGTGAAAATAATAACAAAATAAAATAAGACCAATATAATTTCAAGATGTTACACTAAATGTAAAAGCTAATTTTCACATGAAGTTTTAATATTTAACCATTTATTTTTATGACAATTTATTCCTAATATAATGTTATATAGTCATTAAAATATTTTCTTATAACTAAATATTTAGAAAAGTTTCAAGGAACATCACAAAACAGTATCATCACCTCTCTTTATATATATATTTGTATCATATCTTCTATTTCTGTACAGTTTTATTTCAAATGGAAGAAATTATAAAATAGAACACTAATTTGTGAATACATTCGAAAAGAATTTATTGAGTGGGGCTGGAAATCAGTCAATCCCTTTGGAAAATTGTTTGACAGGATAACCTAAAGTTGAATATCTGCATAATCTATAACAATGATCCTATTTTTAGGCATATACAATCTACAGAAAAGCATACATTTGTGTCCCAAAACCCAAGCTGAAGAATGTCTAGTGCAGTACAATTTGTGAGTGTTTAAAAGAAAATAAAAATAAAAATTATCCCCCTCTCAAAAAAAAATTGAGTCTAATGAAGGGTGAAGTCCTGATACTTTATTTGTGATTTACAATTATAGGATATGAAATGGAGGTTAATCGGAAGTAAGGCAGAAAGTACAGTGCAATCTGATTAGTATCAAACTAGTCCTGATTCACAATATTTTTCAAAAGATAGAGCCAGCTTCTTGGTAGGTGCCCCTGCTATGCCTTAACAAGACATCACCAGGCAGGGTCTAGTGAGAAACTGTGCCATGGACTAGAACACTGAATAGAAGAAGGACAGGGAATTTATGTTACTGACTTGTATTTGTCTCCTGTCCCTGTGGGTAAAAGTTCAATGCACAAAGTATCAATTCCTTTGCACTTGTAGATTGCATTATTTGACCACTTTGGTCATCATTTGGTTAGCCAGATATTACTGTCTGTCTTCTTGCTTTTCACTGGGATTCAAGAATTCTTTGGAGAGCTAGATTCTCCTAGACTGTGGTCAATCAATCTCAGATGGAGGAACTGTATGAGTGAGATTGGAGTTAAAGTATCTTGAAAGTAACTGCTGTGAAATAAAAGGACAAGGAGGCAAAAAGAGGCCAACTAGATATTGAAGAGGTGTTTAAGACATAGAGTAGGTCCTCAGATAATGTTACATTTAATGTCATTTAGTGTTAATGCTGATGAGAAAATAACAATCCTAGCTGATGTTGATCCAAAGGATGGAATATGAGGGCCTGACTTTGTTATGAATTGCTTGCTTAAAGTCTCAGTTTCAAAGAACCAATTGATAACACTGGTCAACAATGAGATCATTACTGACTTAAAAAGGCCCTAATCTGTAGTATCTTGGTATGCTGAACATGAATATAACCATGAACATTTTTATTAGCTCTCATTTTGAAGATATTTCATATAATTCATTTTATATGTTTCACTGTGTAAATTTATCCAGTAGGACTGCAACAACATCCTCAATCAGCCTAAAATGATGTAATATTGCATTGCATTGCATAATACCGTCATGCACACATCATCCAGAGTTGATTGCATCATTTTCTGATGCAATGCAATACTACTACCAGGCGGCTGCTGAAGTCAGCTGATGTCAGCTGTGCACTATAGAAAGCCCTGTCGGAAAGGTTGAGCATTGAAAATATTTCAGACTTTGTGTGAGACAGTTGAAGCTACTGTTCCATAGAACTGTTATTATTTTATCTATTTAGGCACAATATAGGACAGTAATGCCTTGAAAGTGCGTTAATAGTGTGGACAATTTCTACTCTATTTGTGGGGAAGTGACATTTGCCAATCAGAAGAAAAGTATCACTTCTCAAGTGAAGAAGGCTTATCATCTTTACTTGGGATGCAAGGTTGGTGATGAAGACAAGCCTTGGCCCCGCATAGATGCTGTGCTACATGTCCAGCACAGCTTTCCAGTGGTTAAATGACAAAAGACCATCAATGCCGTTTGCAGCCCCCATGGTGTAGAGAAAGCCAAGCAACCACATCAAAGACTGTTACTTCTGCTTGGTTCTTCCTCTTTCTGGTGGAATAACGAAGCAAAAGAAGTCGAGAATAGTCTACCCAAACATTCCATCTGCACTGAGATGACCGGTTCAACAACTTGCTGCAGGGTGATGGGAAACAATCATGGAATGCTTTTTGCCTAGTGTCTATAAACTTTCTTGGGAATGTTAGAGCTGAAAACTACAGGGAACTAGTAGAAGACATGCTGATGCAGTATCAGAAACTTGGCTGCAATATGTCTCTAAAGATCCATTTCCTTCATTCCCATCTGGATTTCTTCCCTGAAAACTGTGTATGGTTAGTGATGAATGTGGTGAATGTTTTCATCAAGATATCGCATCAATGGAACAAAGATACCAGGGAAAATGGTCCACTACAATGCTGGCTGACTACTGCTGGACACTCCCCAGAGATGCTCCTGAACTGCTGTATAAGAGACAAGTGAAGAAATCTAAGAAATAGTCTATGCCTTGAATTTTTACAGGTATTAACCATAGGCCTATTACTATTGGCATGCATTTCATGATGTAAACATCATTTTATTGCAGATTACGAAAAAACTAGAGCCCAAATTAGAATTTGACTGTCATATTCATGTTGAGCACATACAATCTGATAGGAAATGGCTAATTTTATTTCAGTAACATGACTTTTGTAAAAATTTGTTGACCAGTGATTGGCATGCATTTCATGATGTAAACATCAATTAATTGTAGATTCCAAAAAAATTGGAGCCAAAATTACAATTTGATTGTCATATTTGTGTTGAGCACATACAAATTGATAGGAGATGACTAATTTTATTTCAGTAATATGACTTTTCTAAAAATTTGTTGACCACTGTAATGTTAAATGAAAACTTACTGTATCTGAGACTATGTTTTAGAATAAAAAGTAAAGAATTAAATATTTTGGATCACTTTACTATAGCCATAAAACCTTACTTGAAATAAACTCATCACTTTAAAATGTGTTCTTGCATGCTGCCAAAAATATTTCATCTTCTTGACTTCTATGCTCAGGAAAGTAAACTTTATTTCTGATTACAAAACAAATCAATTTGTAGCTTCATATTGGTTGAGACAGAAATTAGTCCATAATCATCTCTTTGTGATAGTATCTTAAAATTTATACTATATTTCAAAGAGATGTCATCGTCAATTACTATTACTGTATGATGATTTTTTATGTATTTAGTGGAAGTTTCTATTCACAGAGCCAGTTATTTTCTGTCACTGTGTTCAATATTGTGCTTCACAATAGTCTTGAGAATAATTTCCTTATCTCCTTGTGAATTTTAGTTTTTGCTAATGGAGTGAAATATTTAATGTCAAAAACTCTTTGGGTTTAATGATGATTATAAGTAAATTTGTAAATTAAAAAAAATCACACCAACCACAGACTTTAACAGACCCTCAAGTTTGCTCTTTACTCTTCACCATACTTACTTGATAAAAATAAACCATTGGTCATATCTACTATCTATCTGTTGTATACTCAATGCCCAGACTGTAACTGGGTAAGATATAAAAATAGGGATACTTTACAAATTCAAAGAGTATATACCATAAACTTATTCCTCCCAAACTGACTTATTGGTTTAAAGCAATTTCATATAAATTTTCAAAAATTACATGTTTCTGTGCATATATATAGATGAATACATTGATCCTAATACCAAACTGAAAAAAAGGAGTAAACTGGTAGGACTTGCTATAATTACTATAGAATATGAAGATTTATTGAAGTGCTTCAATAATTAAAGTGTATAGTACATGTACAGTAATAAACAAATTAATTAATGTAATAGATTAGTGATGTTAAAGAAAAACCAAACAAACATAGAAACTGGGATTCTGTCAGAAGTTCCATAGCAAATGCAGTGAAGAAGGTAGAGTTTTCAATAATCATATCAAAATAAATAAAGAAAAAATTACATCTCTAACACATGCCTTTCCTCCCTTCTCCTCTTCCCCTCCTGATATTCCCCCTCTCCCAAAAGAGAGCTTTCTAGTTAGGTTAAATGTGAAATTGTAACATGATAACATTAGGTATAATGTTTAACATTTCAAAAGTAAATAACCCCCCACCCAAAAAACAAAAACTAAAACCCTTCTTACCATTTGGGTAGGAATTAGAGACAGGAGTGCAAAGCACAAAGGGAAATGTTGCCACTATTAAAATAAGGAAGTTTTGATCGCAGAGGGTACATTAGTAAAGTAATAAGTCAGCAATTGACAGAGGATATTTGTGACAAATATTTTTTTAAAAGTCTCAGTATTTAGGTCACAAAAAAAACTAAGAATCAATAAGAAAAAAGTTCTCCTATTTCGCAGGCCACTGAAGGGAGCAAAAGCTTTGAACAGGGGATTTCATGAAAGAGAAAATAGAAATGGCTGATAAACATACCATATTATAGATAATCTCTCAATATCACAAATAATAATATTTGACACTCAGAATATCGAAAAAAGATTGTCGAACAATATTAAAAGTTGGCATCTGGCTGGGTGATGAGGACGCCATCTGGGGACTGATGTAAGTGGTTTCAAATAAATCTGTTTCTTAAACTGAAGTTGTTTTTTGTTTAAAAATGATTCACTATTACTTACACATATTTAATAAAATATATTGAGAAGAAAAATGCCAACAGAGCTCGAGGGTTTTCATGAAAAAAATAAAATCCTTGAACACTGTTGATTCAAATTAGTCAACTAAATGAGGTAAATGGATTATTTTCTAGGAAATCATGAAGGTACCCTAAACTCTACAGGCATTCCTTTGCTTTCTTCCCAACTAATGCAGAATTGGTTATCATGGGTTGTAACTGAGGTTTTCTCAAAGGGTCTCTTACATTTCCTCTGTCCTCTCTCCAGGCCTAATTTTAACTTTGCAAAAATTACAAATACTATTAGCAAATTTATTAATTTATAGAAATTGAATACTAAAGAATGAGAATTAGGGAAAAGAGAGCTTGCTGAAATAGTATAAATGATCTGCACTTGTTAGAGGAAGATTGTTTCCCCAAAATTCAAGCTTATTTATGATGTCATTTTTGCCACTAAGGGGGAGATGTAGCTGTACTATAAGGAATCAGAATTCAGTGGTTAATATTAGTGTCCTTGATGTTGGGTCATCCAGATGTTTCCTGATGTGATGATGTGTGCTGCATCCTCTTGGACATATTAAGAACCATTTAGAACTAAGTTCAAGAGAAAAGAAAAATAAATAATTTACTCTATGGTACATCTGGAAGGTATAGTATTCTCCAGTACTACTGGCAAATTCTCTTCAACAAGTCAATGCATTAAGGGGCAATAAAAACAGAAGGTGGAGGTGTGTTAGATTAAAAATAAAGATATTTAAGGACTATAATAATAAAAAAACACAGATGCACTGTATGTCCTGATTTGGATAAGCAATTCGATAATTAGCAATTCTGGGACAATTGGAGTGATTAGAATATGAACTGCATGTTCGGTAAAATGAAAATGTAGAGATTAAATAAATGAAAGTAAATGAAAAACTGGTGTGTGTGTATGTGAGAGAGAGAGAGAAAGAGCGCGCGCGAGAGGCAGTGATCGAGCATACCTCTGCTATATGTATATTAATGAAGGTAAAAATATGACATTAAACTTTTTTGAATATTATTTATCTAAATTTTCTTTCTACATCAGACACAGACCAGTGAGAGAAAAAAAATATTGTCTTTGTGATTATGCAATTTTTAAATAATTTTTATGGTGTTATTTAAACAAAATCATTAATGGACTTTCTTCGCAGTTTGTTTATATTGCTGAAAGTAGAAATTCTTACATCAAATACTTAGGCTTGCTGGATGTGAAGGCATCTGTGCAATTCCTCATTCCTAAATGTGCGCATGCTCACACTTGAGCCTCTCAGTAACTCTCAGTCATTTGGGTCCCAGCGTGGTCATCACGGAAATACTGCTAAGGGTAGAGTAGACAAAAGAATAAGCATCATTGTTTCCAATTACTGATGAAATTAAAATTTTACAAAGATTTCTCTAGAGAACATATTTAGTCTGGCAATTAAATAAATAACTTCAAAGGGCCATGTAAATTGTTTTTATGAAAATCATCTAACAACAATTGCAATTTTTTCATAAAGTAATTAACAGGGAATTATAATTTGTCTAACTTGTCATGATTCTGCAAACTATATTTGCTAAAAGGTTGCTCTCAGAAAAATCACAAAACAACCTCATTTTTATAATGTAGTGCATTACACTTTCCTTCAATTTACTCTTCTCCTTCAAACTATTTGCTATATTGTTAAAATGCAGCATCCCTAACCTTTGCATACATTTCTTGCAGTTTTGAATTCTTTTCTGCAAACAGTCAGTAAACACTCCAATTGTTTGTTGTGAAATTATCATTGAAAAGCAAGTACAGTCTGAGTTCTTGTGTTTTTGATGCTCATTTTCCTGATACTAAGCATCTTTTCTTGTCTGCTGGCTATTAGTATGTCTTCTTGGGAGAAATGACTATTCAATTCCTTTGTCTATTTTAAAATTAGATTGCTTTTTTGTTCATCAGAATTTTGAAATTTAGTTTGAAATGTTAACCCATTGTCAGATACATGGTTTGCAACTATTTTCTCTTGTTCAGTAGCTCTTGCCTTTGCAATGAAAAAATGATAGATTTGAAAAAATCCTAAAAAACTCAAATGGGAAAACCAGTATTTATTGCTTCATTATTATTATCTTCTGTGTTTTGCATGATCATGTCAGAATATTGATGGTCTCACTCCATTTCTTCAAGATTTAAGCCCCTCGTCACTATTCTGTCATCTTCCTTGTTCTGTTCTCTAAGTTGATCTAAAACGCAACTCACCAGGGGATCTTGTTAAATTTAGGTCTCTGAGCCTCACCCCCAGAGTTCCTGACTCAGTAGATAGGTGGATCCCAAGTAATTGCATTTCTGTCAGATTTTCAGGTGATGCTCCTGTTGCTAATCTGATGTCCATTAGACGCTTGGAGAATGAACCACAGCACCAAAGTGGTAAATTTCCATTTACCGAACTGCTAGAATCCAGGTCTTAGTTTAATGATTCACTGTTTCACTGTCTCATCCACAATGGCTTTTGTTAACATCCAAGTTCTTAGCATCTGTATGGTAGATGCCAGTCTGTGCCACATTAGCCATGCCTGGAGCTCCCTATCCTAAAGCACCACTCTCAGTCACTCTGAAGTGTCAGATTCAGCTCTTCTGCATGTTTTCTTCTCTCTCCTTACCTCACAGCTGCTGATGCTTGCTTTCTGCTGTGGGAATTACAGTACCCATCCAACCCTACTTTGCTAGGATCAAGCTTCTCTCATCAGAGTGAGCTTGACCCCCTTCCACCTTGTGTGAAGTGGTCAGCTGCCTCAGTGTTCCTCCTGCCAGCATGCTGGACTCCCTCGTGGGCCCTCCCCCAACCCAGCCTTGGACCGCTCCATGGTGAGCCTTCTGCTCACGGACTGCAGAGAGCTGCTGGAGAAAGTCTCATGGCTTCGTGCAGCTGGCTCCCTGGTACAGCCTGCTGTACAACTTCAACTTGGCCAGCTTCTCCTGCTCAGCGTTCCTTTTATTTCTCCCTCATTGCCTCCCTGGATCATTTTCCAAAGAAACTTTTGAAGCCTTGTTTTATTTCTTCAGGCCCTCAATCGTATCAGATCTTTAATTCGAATCAACTGTCTGTTATTCTCCCCTCAAATCTCAGAGGATTATAGCTCCTTCTTTCACAAGTTAAGGTCTGGTAGGCCCATTTTTAATCTTTTGAGAAACCTCCGTACAGTTCTCTGTAGGAACTGGACCTGTTTGCAGCACCATGGATGAACTGGAAGAGATTATGTTAAGTGAAATAAGTCAGAAGGAGAAAGATAAATGGTGTCACTGATATGTGGAATATAGAGAGATGAAATAAAGGGTTGGATAAAGAGATACAAAAACCGACCCTTGAAAGCTGACTACAGAGCTCAGGCATCTGGAGGAGAGTGGGGAGAAGGAGTGAGAACAAAGTGGAGAAGGAGCACTGTGGTCTAGGGGAGTAAACTCTGGGCTTTGGTGGTGGGAGTGCTACGGTCACTACACCTGAATGGGGGGATCCTGAACTTCCAAAATACCAACAACATCAGCCAGTATTACCTCAATAATCAAAAGGAGTTAATATCTGAGGTGTCGAAGGGCCGCTGAGGGGCGGTGGCCATCATCACCTCGCATTTATGAAGGAGTCTCTTTTGTCATCTTTTCCTTTAACTTCCCTCTCCCCATCACCCGAATCCCCGATCCTGGGCTTCTTTCCTTCTGCTTTGAAAGCTGCCTCACTTTCCTCTTGATATTCAGGTGACTTGCTTACTTCATCCTCTTTCCCCGTCCAACAATCATTCATTTATGTTATCACTTGTGTTCTTTAAATGAATGGTCTTACTCATTCAGCTCATGAATCCCCCCACCGACATATTTCCTGCTCTTTGAAAAACCAGACAAGAACTCAATCACTCCATGAAAGCACTTTTTCTGAAGCCAGTGATGGCAGACTGGAGTCTCCCCTCTCTTTCTATCCCAGCTGAACTGGATCTCTCTTCTCAGCGTTGATTGCCCTTGATTTCTCTACTGGCATGGATTCTATTTATCTTTCCATTCTTTTAAATATATTTTCTTGACATCTGAGATACTATATTCTTGTTTTTATGTTTCTCTGAGCCTTTCATCTTTTCATTTTCCTTCTCCCACCCTGAGTGATTCTTCTTTCTATCCCCTCCCATTCCAAGCTTAATTATTGGTTCTGCCTTCCATTATTCATTTGAGGACATAAGTATCATGTCTGACTGAATTTCTCACCTTTGGTCCTAATCCCTAACACATATAGCTCCTTAGAGGTCATTTCCTTTGACTATGTCCAAGTTTTTTTCTTTGTTCTGGGTGGTTCCCTGAATGTCACCTCTCACCCTTTTCTTTCAGAAGCAGCATTCACTGTGTCCATGTCTAGGCTGGCTTTTTGCCACTTCGCTGACCATTCCCTCCAGAGGTTGCCAGTCAGGCTAATGTAGTGCTTGGGAATCTCTAAATCTCCCTTCCCTTTCCAATGCCACTGTTGAAACTTTCTTGAGCTTGGGTTTGGTTTTTCCTAATGTGCTCCAAGCAGGAAACACAGTGCCTCTTTCCCTCAAATATCAGGATCAAATTTCTTCATATGCTGCTTGGATTATGTCATCGAACTCAAAAAAATCTATAATGACTCCTGTTCCTCTAGGTTCTCAGCCTTTGGTCAAAGTCCCTCTTAAATGGCCACCCCCTAACTTGTTTGCTAAGCGTCCTGCCACCCACCCTGACCCCATGCCACCCCCATGCTAAGCGTTAACATCTCTCTGTTCCTGTAGCCTTGTATTTTACTTCCATGCTTTACCCGTATCTCCTGCCCCAAATTAAACTGCCTTCTTTTTCTCTTTATACTTTTAGAATCAAATGCTTATGCTTTTTAAAAAGATAGATACACCTTTTCTCCAAAGCCTTTACTTTTTACTGCAGCCCACTGCCATTGTGTTTCTTCTCAAATTCTATACCTTTCTAAGAGCCTCGCATTTAATTACATACTCAACTGAATGCTTTGTAGATATTTCATATGGTATATCAATTTCCCAGTGCACTCTAAGCACCACAGTCCCAAATTCTATTCACTGCAAGTATACACTGAGTGAGAACTCTGGATTTTTCTGTCAGGTCACGGCACCTGGCCTTGCGGTGCTTTAAAAAGGGACTGAAGATGGATTACCTTGCTATTATTTGTAAAGGTTCCTTCCAGGCTCCCCTTAGGTTTTGTGTGTGTGCAAATTTGCATGATTGACTTTTTAAACTGCAAAGTATGCGGTAGTCATTATTTGTAGTAAGTTCTGAGATTCACACTGTACTATAGGTCAACGTTGTTATTATCAGAAACTCAGCCTAAAGAACTAAATAACTTGCCTCAAGGCACAAACACTTGCTACATAGATTTTTGTGAATTGTTTTTTAAACACAGAGTGGCAATCTGACTGACTTAGAACCTGCGGCAAAGTCAGACTTTAATAGTCACATCTCAGCACAAATGTTCTTTACTGTAGTCTAATGAGATAATGTAATATTTGATACAGTACTTCAAATATTAGAACTTAGAGAGAAAGCTAACTATTTAAAATAGCATATGCCATTCATAGTAATAATGAAAATTTTCTGGAAATAAAAGTACTTTAGCTTAAAGAGGTGTGAAAGCAAAATTTCCACTCAATAGTACAAGATCTGTCTCTTTAGAAATTCTTTCAAATAACTTTTGCAGATTAAATGTTTTTAAGTGATGAGAAACTGAGTGTGGAGTGAAATAAAACTAAATGCCATCATCTTGGTTTTTCTAATATATATGATTGTTTAGTTTATAAATGACAAAAACCAGGGATTATTTCATTAAATTAAAGTGAAAAGGATAAGTGACCTAAGACTATATTGCCTTTTTGCTATGTTCTGGATAAAAAGCACATAATCAAGATAGTTCTGGAAGACTTGAAATCCTGCCACTGACCTGTCACAGCCACAGGATGTCACTAAGACCAATGACATGGTTATGAGCCAAACTGTCCATGGAAGGCATCAGTACTAGTATTTCAATTTATTTTAAATTTACTTTATTCTCAAAATGGAAAATTCAAAAAAAAATTAGATGCCATTGATTCATAAAGAGACAGAGAACAGTAGAAATGCAGTGCAATGAAAGTGCAAAAATCAAATGTGAAAGAAAAATAAAGTTTAGTCGATATTGATCCATAAGGTTGTACAAATGAAACCTATATATAGTTTTAAACCAATGTTAGTTCAATAAACATAAGTGAATAAGAATTAAAAAGGAGGGGCCTCCCCAGTGGCGCAGCGGTTGAGCGCTGGGCTGTGGAGCTGTCGGCAGCGGCGACGCGAGTTCGAAGCCCAGCCAGGGGAGAATCCCACATGGTGCGGCAGACCTCTCCTGCCTCGCCCGCTGCTCCCCTCAGCAGTGTATTTCTGATCTGCCTGTTCTGCTGCCCGCTCTGTCTCTGGTGAACCCTCTCGCCGCCCCATGCCTCTGGCCTGTACCCCAGCTTGTATGTGAAAAAAAATAAAAAATATTAAAAAAAAAGAAGTAAAAAGGAAGATACAGATTATAACAAATATCAGGCTGACTCAAAGAACTCAGTAGGGCAACCATTTCTTGTAACTGAATCAGGCACAACTTTAACAGAGTCTCCAGATTGCCAGCTGAATGAAGAAGTCAGACATAAATTGCTAAATACTAATTACTATAAATACTAATACTAAAGAAATATTACCTTATTTCTAGTTTTAACACCATTGTAAACTATAAGCAATAAATCTAAAATGAATTGGAAGTCACAGTCCAAATATAAATAAAACTGTCCAGAAAAAATCTCAAAAATTCATACCATGTAGAAGATATTTTCTAAATGATTGTCACAGTAATTATTTAGATAATTACTGATAAGAGCACACCATTTGTTAAGAGTAAGTATTTAGATAGTTGCTGATAAGAGCGCAAGGTACCATTTGTTAAAAGTAATGGGCACAGCAATCAGGAAGTTACCTATAGAAGTTGTTAGTATGCTCTTGTGTTTTATTCTTTGAGCATGTCAGATTCATGCCTCATAGTGGGGAAAAATAAAGTGATGGATATAAAAGAATTGTATGCTATTATAAGATATATTAATCCACCATTATTTCTTTTTTTTTAAAGATTTATTTATTTATGCATACAAGCTGGGGTACAGGCCAGAGGTGTGGGCTGTGAGAGGGTTCACCAGAGACAGATTGGGGAGCAGAACAGGCAGATCGATGGAAATACACTGCTGAGGGGAGCAGCGGGGAGGTCTGCTGCGCCATGTGGGAATCTCCCCGGCCGGGGGTGGAACTCATGGCGCTGCTGCCGACAGCTCCACAGCACAGCGCTTAACCACTGCACCCCCAGGGAGGCCCAGCACCATTATTTCTTATGTGACAGGTTGAAAATCTTCCATACAGGGCCTCCCTGGTGGCACAGCGGTTGGGCGCTGCGCTGTGGAGCTGTCGGCAGCGGCGACGCGAGTTCGACGCCCGACCAGGGAGAATCCCACATGGTGCGGCAGACCTCTCCTGCCTCGCCTGCTGCTTTCCTCAGCAGTGTATTTCTGATCTGCCTGTTCTGCTCCCCACTCTGTCTCTGGTGAAGCCTCTCGCCGCCCCCACCCCCACCTCTGGCCTGTACCCCAGCTGTATGTATAAATAAAATAAATCTTCAAAAAAAAAAGAAAATCTTCCATACATACAAATACTAATATTAATGAATAAATATTCTTCTGCTTTAGGGGTGCCATTAAAAAAATAAACAACAAAAATCTTGCTCCTAATTACCAGAATTATACTTACTAAAAAAAGATTGAGGAGCTAACACAGGAAATGCAAACAGTTCTGTCTTTGCAATTTTACTGCCTGCTATGCCACCTGTTACTGATGCTGATGCCAACTAGCTAAGTTTATGCCAATGCCCAATCCACATCTGAGACTTTTCTTGCAATCATTGCAAAGTTGAAAGCATCTGTGAGCGCTTTCTTTTAACATTTTGGGATAAAAAGTGGGATTAGCACTATACTTGAGTATATAAATCAACATAGCATATAATATAAATATGTTTCTGCATTTATATAAAAATTACAATAATATTTTAAAATTCTAAGCAATATATGGATTAATTTGCTCAGAAACTTTCATCAGTCAAAAGGAAACCTCAAGTCTTTCATCTGCATGTTACTCTGTCTAAATAAGGTTTATTGGACATTAATGACTTTTATTATCTATTATCTGTAAAAAATAAAGTAGCAGTCATTTTATTTAACCCAGTATGTCCAAATTTTTTTCATTATAACAACTAATCAATACAAATAATATTAAAAAACACTTACCATTTATCTTTTCATTTTTTCCCCTTTATGTTTAAAGTCTTTAATATCTGGTACACATTTTATACTTTAGCTTATCTTAATTTGATCATTAAATTTTCATCAGAAATAGTTAAGCTGTATTTAAATTTCATAAGCTTTGCAGTTGAGAAATAGATTTACATGTTCCAAATACACTTAAAAGATTTCGATAACTGAATTCAGCATCTAGAACATATTTCTCTTTAATATCTGCACCTATGTTGACCATCTGGTTCATTTTTTTTTTTTTTTTTTAGATAAAATGATTTGACTTGTGAACTTAATGAAAAGTATAGCAGTTTCATAACTACACCTAAGTCCTTTGCATTTACTGTTGTGACAATTAATGCCACTATTCATTATATTAAATCCAATGAGTGTTGCATAAATTAAAAAGCAACTCTAAAATTATCATAACCCTAAATATTAAGATTTTTCTTGTGGTTTTTGTAGCCGATTTATGTAATGGTGATTCTGTCAATTGTAATTAACATTTAGTATATTGTTTTGTTAACAAATGAATACAATTATGATTATTTTTTGTGTTATGAAAAGTTGAAATTTTAATATGAATTCTTGTATTCAGTTAGGCTACAGGCAAACTTTTCTTTTCCTTGAATTTGTTAATTTTGCTCATTTATATATAATATGGAATGTTAACTTCTCTTGCAATTTAAAAATGGTTTTGTTTTTGGTTAAAGATCCAAGTAATTTTATGTTTGTTCAAACTTCCCAGATGAGATCTTGTTAAAAAATTATTAGAAAGTTTTCCAACATTTTGTCATGATTTTAGGTAACCAATTTTGTCAATTCGTTTTGTTTCTTTAGAGCAAAATGCTTATCAAATTCATTATATAATTTCTGAAAATGTCTCTTTACATTGAACATTTTATTACAGTTAAAAATAATTTTACACAACAGGTAAGAGTTACATCAATTCGTTCTTCTGCAGGAAAATGTAATTGGCCTCTGTCATGAAATTTCAGCATACCTTCCATCAGACTCTTTCAAGAATTGATCCAGTTTTACCTGAGCTTCTGCATCTTGAGTTAATTGCACACCAATAGTTTTTCTTTTAAATTTAAAATTTCCTAGTCCTTTAATTAGAAAAATATTATATTAGTTATAGTTAATATAATATAATATTTCCTACCTAATTGCCAATTATGACTTAGGTTGGCATCATTGTAACTTTTGATGTCTATAAGAAATATTTAAAGAAATATAAGAATTCTCTTCTTTCTCCATCTTTTCCAACACTTATTATTCTTGTCTTTTGAAAAATAGCCATGCTCAAAGGTGTGAAGTGACACCTAATTGTAGTTTTGATTTTGCATTTCTCTAATAATGAGATAAGATGATAATTTTTTTCATGTGCCTATTGACCATTGTATGTCTTGTTTGAAGAAATGTCTGTTAAGATTCCTGAGTCATTTTATTTTTTTTATGATAGCAGTTAATACTACCTTTGAAAACATATGACAAATTTATTAAAAAAACTTGAAACTAAATTATATATATGAGATCAATTCAATATTATGGTTAATTACCGAGGATGGCTTGCTTAATCATCCAATAAACACATTGGAAGCACAGACTTGTTTTATTTGAGAAAGAAGTTTGCCACTAATCTCCTTTACTAGTGAGTCTTAAGCATGCCAGTCACTAGGGAAAAATAT
The DNA here is from genome assembly GCA_004024925.1 of Scalopus aquaticus. Classification (NCBI taxonomy): domain Eukaryota; kingdom Metazoa; phylum Chordata; class Mammalia; order Eulipotyphla; family Talpidae; genus Scalopus; species Scalopus aquaticus. The sequence continues at coordinate 50,413 of PVIJ01004781.1, forward strand.
GATAATATATAGCAAATGTTTATTAGAAACTCTGTTACAAACTTTATGGGTGGAACAAAGGGTGACTTGTAATTTTTTTAAAAAACCTTCACGAATTCCAGATTATGCCTACATTTGTCGAATATTTAATTTGCTTGTAGGAAGTTGACAGAGGAAACATTCATTATCTTAATGACAGAACCTTGTTCTATCAAGGTTATCAAGTCTTAGTAAATATGATATCTAAGCTTTTAATTTTTAAAATGTAAAAATGGCAGGCTAATATTTTGCATTTATACTTCCATAAAAGTTTAACTCAGTCTTTAGATCAGTTATGGCAATTTCAGTTGATCTGGCATTTTTACAAGAGCATTGGCACTTGTCTATTGTGTTTCTATATAGCGTAAGCCATATGCCTTTATTAAAAGTGTCAATATTAAAGTGCAAAGTCTGATATCAGTGATGAGATGCTATGCTGTGCTACATAACAGTCCAGAAATCACCATTTACTTAGAATCATCTGAATATTGAAAAAAATAACTCATTTATAACTAAGTGACAGCTTACATTCATCCAAATTTTAACAACTATTTGGATGTTTGGCATTGCGTGTGAAAGTTCCAGATGGCTTACTAGACTTCTTACTTTTCATTTCTTTGTTTTTCCCAAGAGTTTCATTCACTTTTAATGTTCATTCATGGAGACAAATCATGGCAGACACATCATTTGCAGGAATATTTTTATCTTATGTTAACAGAACATGAGTCATATTTGGGCATGTCATCTTTTAACAAATTAAAACAGCACAATTATTAGTACACAATTAAGTTACTTGCATATTTGTATTTTTTTTAATGAATGATTTTTATCTTAACCTTGTGCATTACAGTGATCTCAGATTACCAGTTGACTCCATTTCAAGTAATACACAGAATCTGAAATATAATGGGCTCTCAATGAAGGTTTAATAAGCGTTTAAATAGAACTTATCGAAAAGAATCTCAATAGAAGGTATTTTTCATAGGTAAAGTGTGGAGATCATATGATGAAGGGGGACACTTACAAAAATATAGAAAATTAATAAGCTGTATGAAGGAAATCCAAATATTTGAACTACCAAGTAATATGCACGGATGTGATTCAACTGATTTGCATGGTTCCTCTGTCTCACCATACTAGTCATTAACTTTCTCTGTTTGCTTTTAGCTGTGAGGCTGCAGACATGGTATGAAACAGCAATCTGGGGGTATTCCATTGTACCGTCTGGAGTGCCTTTGAGCAGGAATTGGATTGGGATCTTTTTTTTTTTTTTAACACTTGACATGAAATGTTAACAGTTTATAAATATTGTTTTTCATGGGAATACTGTGATTGAAAGGCAGATCCCTTTATGACAAAAGCTATTAAACTGGGGATGTGTTAATAAAACAATCTCCAGAGCAAACAAAATTAGAGTGTTTGTGTAGATATGTTAATTAGGCTTACTGAATGGGCACAGGAATTGGGAAACTGGCTTCTGGACAAACCATTAAATATTTCTAAACATCAGGTTTTTTTTCATTACTGTTCATACTTAGGAGGTATGAACATACAACTTAGGTTGATCAAATGTGTGTGAAGTTTCTTGAAATACATTCACCCTTCAAACAAAATATGGCTGTCATTAATTTGCAAGGCTGTATAACTTTCTGCCCTGGAGATTCCACCTTATTTCCCTCTAGACTAATACTGTGCTGGTAAGTAGAACTTTACAATCACTGATCTCTTCCAACTCTATATAAATAGCCCATAATGCTGATAGCCAAGTTTCTCCTTTCCTACAGAATGGCAGCCAATAGGCAGGCTGATGACTGGCAGCTGCTTCCAGACAAAGGCAAACCTTGGAACTCGTACAATAATTGGCTCTTACTGGATGACTAGCTACCATCTCACACAACTTTATGTTTTGTTAATAAATCATCAACACTTCTTGTTAGCTCCTGAGATTCAGTATTACCCTATCTACAGCCAAGAATCCCACATTTCAATTATTTTGGCTGTTAACTCACCACATATGTTTTTGGCATTGTTAACAGAGGAAAGGAAAAAGTACAACTTGGTTTGCAATTAAACCAATACTGTGGGCAGAGATAGTGTATAGCTTTTTGTGACTACAAAACACACTGATTTTCTTCTCAGTGGGTTATTTAGTAAATGCAAACTGCTATCCAAAGATATTTAATCAATATAGAACTTAATAATTCATCCTTTTTCTTTGAAAGTAAAAGTAGTGTCTACTTAATTTGAAAAAAGAAAAAAGATGGAATGCAGTAATCTAATCCTTGGAGACTCAAGAATGAATGCTAAAAATAATATGCCTCAGGTATTTGCTATCAGCAAGAAGAAAAATTTGTAAAATAATACTAATGATAAGTATTAACTAAGACCGTTTTGTTTTAAAACGATTAGGTTTGCGATTTGTAGTCAAGAAAATGGCATGTTCAAAATAGTTCATCTTTATTAATATGGTTAATTAAAAAATAAAATTACACTAGTAAATTATAAAACTTTCCATTTCTGAAAAATTAAAAAGGATGAAATTGTCATATCAACCAGAAAAGAAGGAATTAATATGGACTCTTCCCTATTTACCCCAAACCATATACAATACATTATGCACCTAGTTCATTCCTCTTTGCCTGTTCAGTAGTTCCCATATCTGTTTTTTCTCTCCACCATTTATACTGTTGCATAATTCACATGCTCATCTTCTATGTCTAGGGCTACAGCAATAATCTCCAACTATCCTCCATGACATTTCTGGCTTGACCTTCATACCCGCACTCTTTCTCTGAAACCAATTGCATGCAGTCTTCCCATTGGAAATTTGCATGCAAATCCTTTCAAGATTTTGTACCTGACCATCTTTCTATCTTGGAATTCATTTGTTGCCTGTCTCCACCACTTTCCATTTGACTTTGTCCTTTGTCACCTCTCCCGTGCCACTCTGAGCACTAGTTCCATGAAAACAATTGCAGTCTTCATGCCATGTTTCTCCAAGCTCTGTGCTTAGGTTACTCCTCTGGGTGGTGAAATTATTCTTTCATTCCTATTTACTTGGTGGATATGTACTGTAGGATATCTCTCTTCATCAACCTTTCCTGATTATGAGATTGTTCACTAGAAGAGCCAGTCAATTTCTTTCCTATGTATTGTGTTGCATTGTGTACTTGGTAATAGTTTTCCCCACCTACTTATTTAGTGTTGGTCTCATACATTCATTAACTAATGTATTTGCCATAGACAGTATTATATTATTCATCTGTGCATTCATAGCATTGTAAACATTCCCTAATACGCAGTAGGTTCTAGAGGAAAGCAACACTTAAACAGAAGGGAATGGTGACTGTAGTTCACTGTCACAAAAGAGAGTTGTGACTTGAGTAGATGTTCTATGCAGAGTAATAATTTTATAATGGAAGTGAGTTTGGGAAATTCAGGGTTGAAGAACTCTATCTGGATACAAGGTTATGGAGGTTGAGATAGATATTATTGTAGATTTAGGCAGAAACTAGTTCATGGAAATATTTGTTTATGTTGGGAATTGTACAGATTTATTTCTGTATGATATAGGGGAATTTTCTAACAATGTGAGTGCTATGACATGGGCTTTTAAGAAATATCAACATGGTGGATATATTTGAAAGCGACATATTGGAGCAAAAGCATGGAGAAGCAGATTGATGAGAAGATATAGGACAAGACAAGAATCTAGGACCTACTGCTTATTGATATTGCATGAGAGGTCTATGAATTACAAGTGTCATCACAAGGAATGATAAATGGTAGACTTAGGATAAAATCAAATTATAAGTTTGTAATCATCTGTGTATTACTCATTCAGTAAAACTTCCTCCCACTTTCTTGTTAATAAATCTTATGTTTCCTCTAAGTGACTAAAAGCTCTCTAAAGGGAAGGGGACATTGTCTAAAGAAAATGAAGAAATACTTGTTGAAGACATGAAGGAAGGGATGGAAACAGATAAAAGGTTAACTAATAAGACTTTGGCTGATTGCAGTGATAATTGAAAATCAGAAATTTCAATGAATAATTGAAAATTGAACCTGGTTAGTCACTAGGGTCTAGAGAATTGAAGGAATGGACTTTCCCCTCTCTCATATTGATTGTGTCCATGGGCCTGCCAAGATGGAGGCATTTAAGTTAGCACATTTGACGTTGATATCGAATATCAGAGTTAAATAATATTATCTTCACTTTATAGGAGGGAAATTGGACTCAGAAGAAACAAATAATTGTTCAAAGACTCTTATCTAGTAACACCACAGCTCCAACATTTCAGAGCTCATGCTTTAAGTCTGCATTTAATGACTGGCCATTCTCTAAAACCCTTGACTTAAGTTAAATCAATCCATTTGACACCCCATAATACTTTAGCCCTTCAGCACTGTGTACCTCTGATTCTCTACTTCTCTATCATATCTTTTCTCCTCCATCCCTCAGCATTTTAGTAAAATCCTTTTTATTATCTGTTTTTATGAAATGGTTTAGCTATAGTCCAAAGTTTCTCAACCTTAGTGCTACTGACATTTAGTGTCAGGTCATTCTTTATTTTGGAGGACTGTCCTGTGAACTGTAGGATATTTCGTAGCATGCCTGGTGTCTATCACCACACATGAGTAGAATTCCCTCTCTCAGTTGTGATAACCAAAAAATATTGCCAGGCCAACATCCCCCAAGGAGTGGGGGTAACTGTCTCCAGTTAAGCACTGCTCTCATCTGTCCTTCCTGATCCCACCAAATCACAACCATTCTGGTAATCTTTGTATTTTCAATTAAACACACATTCCCTTAAGACCTTTCTTAATTTTCTTTATATTTTTACCTCTATGTTGCTATTTAATTTTCTTGTATAAAACTACTCTTCAGCTTGTTTAGAAGTTTCTATAAAATAGAAATTAGGTCTTATAAATCTTAATGAATCTATTGTTTTCTTCATAAGACAGCCATTCAAATATGTGATTATTTTTGGCATGCCAATTTGAATCAATGTTTGAGGTGAGTTGATTTAAAACACGATATGAAGCTCAGCCACAATCCCAGTCAGTGCTGTCAAGTTACATGGGAAGAAAATGACGAACACCATCTACTAACTGAGCTTCTATCTGTGAACCAAGTTAATTTCTTGAACAAAAACAAAATGTTGGATTTCTGCTTGGCTTGTCCATTATATTGAAAAAAGTAAGAGATAAAAAAAATGAGGTGAATTAATAAATCATGAAGCAGTTCAGGTTTATGTCCGCATACAAGAGCAAGGCACTGTGTGCCAGGGAAGGCATGGACGCTTTTTGTAATCTGCAGTTTTTCACCTTACCAAAGAACACATTAACTTTCCATATTTTCACAGGTTTGAAAAACAAGCGGAATCCTAACATCATTCAGGTGCTTAGACCCATGGTCCATTTGAGGAATCCTGGGTTTAGATTACAAAAGTGATTTTGCAGCCTCGTACAGTCATTTTTAAGCTTTGTTAATGTGGTGAACGTTCCCTCAGGGGAGAAATAGAAGACATCTATTAAATAACTTTCATTAAAAAAAAATTAACTGCCGTAAAACTTGCAGAAGATCATCTTAGCCACTGTTAAGTGTATAGTTGTGTTAAGTACATTCACCTCCTTGAGTAACCAGTCTTTAGAATACCTTTTATCTTGCAAAACAGACTCTACCCCAATGAACAACTTCCAATTTCCCCTTCCATTTAGCCTCTGGCAACCACCATTTTATATTTTTTCTCTATAAATAATTTTCTTGTATATAACTACTCTTCAGCTTGTCTAGAAGTTTCTATAAAATAGAAACAAGGTCTTATAAATCTTAATGAATCCATTGTGTTTTTCATAAGACAGACATTCAAATATTTGATGAGTTGATTATTTTTGGCATCCCAGTTTGAATCAATGTTTGAGGAGGTCTAGATATCACCTATGTCCTAGATATAACTGGGAACATACAGTATTTATCTTTTCGTGATTAGATTATTTCACTTAGCAAACTGTCCTCAAGATTCATCTGTGCTGTAGTTTATGTCAGAATTCCCTTGCCTTTTAAAGGCTGAATAATAATCCATTGTAGGTATATATCACGCTAGTTATCTAGTCATCTCTCTGTGAACACTTGGGTTACTTCCATCTTTTGGCTATTGTGAATAATTCTGCAATGAATGTTGAAATACTTCTGTTTCTTTGACACTCTGATGTCAATTATTTTATATAATACACACACACACACACACACACACACAAGTGGGATTTTTGGACCACATTATAATTTTTTCTTTAATTTTCTGAAGAACATGTATAGGGACTGCCTCATTTTACATCCTCCCGGCAGTGCACAAGAATTCCAATTTGTCCCTATCATTGCTAACACTTAAATGTTTTTGTTTTTCTGATAGTAGCTGTCAGTGAGTGCTATCTCATTGCAGTTTTAATTTGCATTTTTAAATTATTAGTGATGTTGAACAGCTTTTCTCATGATTGTTGGTTATTTGCATGCCTTTTTTATTGAAGAAAAGTTCCTTGCCCATTTTTTAACTGGAGCTTTTTGTTTTCTATTGTTTAGTATTGTTCTTTCTATTCTGTATGTTAACACCTTATCAGTTATATGATTTGCAAAAATTTTCGCCTATTCTATAGGTTACCTGTTATACTATTGTCTTTGTTGCACAGAAAGTTTTAGTTTTGATATAGTCCAATTTATCCATTTTGGCTTTTGTTACATATGATCGTATAAATCCAAGAAATCATCTAAATTCAATGTCATGAATGATTGTATTAAATTTATCTTCCTCATGGGCCCTAGAACTCATTGTTTGGTATACTAAACAATTTGCATGTTAATATGACTCAAATCTTCACAAAGTTTTCCACCTCCAATTCTACTATCTCTAGATATAGTTCAATTGTAAAAATGTGGGTGGCAGGGAGGAGTTCACTCTCACTTCTAGCCCCCACTCTGACTCCTGTGCTCTCTTCTATACTGTATACTCTCTTATTCTCTTTTAATTTTTTTTTCTTTTTGGGTAGTAGTACTGAGGTGTAGGCCAGAAGTGCAGGGGGCTGGGAGGTGGGTGCAGGTGAGAGCAGGTAGGGTAAGAAGATTCACCAGAGACAGGGGAGAGCAGAACAGTTGGACTGACTGAAATACATTGCTGAGGGGAGCACTGGGGGAGACAGGAGAGGTCTGCTGCGCCCTATGTAGGTAAACTCCATGGTCAAGGATTGAACTCAGACTGTGGAAGTGATAGCACTGAGACTTAACCCCTAGGTCACCAGGGAAGCCCTATTCTCTTTTAATCTTATAGCACTACTTCAGCTATTTGGATCATGGTTATGTCTCTTTAGGCAATAAATAAGTAAATTAAATTGCACCCAAAATTGTATTATACCATGGTTAAATGTTGACCTAAGTTTGGATCCATAATATGTCATTAGATTAGAGAAGGGACTATGTGTGTCTTGTCCCCTACCTGGGACACAGTAAGAGCTGAATAAATGGCTATTTAATGAATCTAACATAAAACTGGTAAGTTATTTCTACTGTCTGTCTTACCTGTAAGGGGATTAATAATATCAATCCTATGTGTAAAAATAAGATAACTTTACTTATCACCTAAAATTTTGTGAGGATTAAATGAAGGATTACATGTCAAATCATATCAAGGTGTTAATCATATATGATGGTGATGAATAAAAAAATGAGATTTTCAGGACCTCGACAGACCTTAAAACTTTAATACCAATACTGAATAGCTGCATGACATTGTAAGAAAACTGTGTAAGGATGTTAAGGTCTTGTTGAGAATACAAGATCAGATAAACTTACAGCATCAGAAGGAGTATGATTATCCATGAATGAAGCAAATGGTGATGTTTGTTAGAATTCCAAGGGAAGAGAGATTAGTATGGATGTAAATAGACAGATAAAGCTTCATAGAGAAGATGAGCGTGAGCTGTTCCTTGATTGACAGCTGCATTTAGATGGTTTGAGAGGAAAAGTAGGACAAACCAAGACAGGGAATTTTCCCAGTATGGTTAATCTGTCAATTTGCCATCAGCATTTGAAAGGCTGAAAATGTCATGCTATGGATGTGTACCTCCAACTAGGGGTTAGCAAACTTGTTAACTTGTTCAGTAAAAGGCTAGACAGGAAATATTTCGACACTGTGGTCACAAATTTTCTCTGTCATATATCTTGTCTTTTTTAAATAACACTTTAAAAATTAAACAACACTTAAAAATATATATTTTTAGCTTTTAGGTTGTAGAAAAACAGGACATAGGCTGGGGTTGGAATAGATTGCCCAGTGGGCTCTATTAAAGTTTGTTGTTTTTTTTTTTTTGACATTTATTTGATCTGATCAGAGGTATATTCTAGAAAATGACTGGTGGCAGCAAGAAAAAAACTTATACGTCTAAGTTCTTATCTTGATTTTATCTTCAGAGAAAACATGTTTTATTAAGTAAACTAGCAGGTCAAAGCTTCATATTTTCTGGCTGTGAATATAGAGACTTCTACTAACATCAAGATTACAGTGTATGGCTTCTTTAAGATAACATTTTCATTGTATTCTTACTCTCTTGTTGGCTAGAGTTAGCATTATGGTTGTTATTAATAATGTTACAAATGGGAACATTGGAAGTACTTAATGACCACTTTAAGGATTGAATTGAAGAGGTGAAATGCTTTATGGACTCTATAATACAGAAGTTTTATTGCAGCTGGTTAAGAAACAAATATTATGAGAGGAACAGATTCTTCTAGAATGTATCATAATGCATGACAGTCTTTATGCTAACATAAACTTCATATGTTTGTGATGAAAGGTGTTTTCATCAAAATGAAGATGTGACACCAAAGATATATTGTCTATTTGCTGATCTCCTTATCAGCCAATGATTTACAAGGAGAATTAGGTCATCTGTAAAGAAAAACTGATGAGCAATTTTGTCATATGAACAAAATAAGTTTTTTTTTTTTTATCTTTTAGTGCAGTATAGGAGAACATAAATGCTTATAACTTATAATGGCTAATTTTATATATCAACTTTTGTAGGGTACAATGCCCAGAAGGCATTTGGTCAAACATTTTTCTGGATGTTTCTGTGAAAACATTGTATCTATTTATCTACCTGTCTGTCTGTCTGTCTGTATGTATTATGTGTATATATATCCTGTTGGCTTTGTTTCTCTGGAGAAGGCTGTATAGTACAGAGCGTACAGGCGTGTGTGGTGGTGTCTGATTTAGAATATAGGTTTCTTGACATCATATACATAGTTACATTTGACAATGGAGAGGTGAGCTGTCAACTAAGTAGGCCTCTCCAACAATGATTGAAATTGAAGCTTGCAGTTTACATTCTCTAATATGCTCTACCTATTTAGAACAAAGAAAAAAACAATAATTTCAAGTATAAACCCTCAAAATTAATATCATATGAACAGATGTTGGTGCATTCTAAGATTTGGTATGATATTGGCTTTCTCTCATAGAGGGTAACTAAGCAATGTGTTCTTCAGCGAATATTGACAAGGGTTTATTCACTGATATCTTGATGGTGAATAACTCTTTTTAGCTTCTACTTTTAAAGTGTGTGTGCTTTTGGACATAGTAGCCTTTATCTGGTATAAATTCCTCCATTGGTGACACACACATTTGGAGGTAATTCCGTTAAGTTCAGCTAACATTTATCGCATGCCCTTAATGTGGCTCTGCTAAGCCAAGTGCTCAAAGATGTGTAAGAATCCTCTCAGCCCATTGTTTCATCATGGCTACTAGGGTTTTAAAAGGATATCTACATCGATCAATTGATAATGATAAAGAGTCTAAACCCAGAAATATCTTTCTCAGAATGAGGGAAATTGTTATTTCAGTTTCAGTGTAATATGGAGTCTTTGATAGAGTGTATAAAGGAAAGTCTTCAACTCAAGAGTGAAGGTTACTGAGGGGGGCGGGGGAGGGGGTGAGAGTGAATGCTACTGTCGCCACCCATGGGAACAAACACAGGACATGATGTGTTCATGAGAAAGACAGACAAGTGAAGACTTGGAGAAATGTTTTGTTCAGAAAGAGGGACATAAGAGGAGACCAGGTGAACACATTAGGCAGATGGGTAGAAACAAACTAGAAATTGTGAAGGGGAAGGAGCAGAAAAGTGGGGGAGGGAGGAAAGGAAGATTGCTTGAGTCTTACTCTTCAAGTAGTTTTCCTAAACAATTATTTTTTTTTTAAAGATTTTCATTTATGCATACAAGCTGGGGTACAGGCCAGAGGCGTGGGGCGGCGAGAGGGTTCACCAGAGACAGAGTGGGTAGCAAAACAGGCAGATCAGAAATACACTGATGAGGGGAGCAGCGGGCGAGGCAGGAGAGGTCTGCCACACCATGTGGGATTCTCCCCGGCCGGGCATCGAACTCGCATTGCCGCTGCCCACAGCTCCACAGCTCAGCGCTTAACTGCTGCGCCACCAGGCAGGCCCAGTTTTCCTAAACAGTTATTTGCTGAATACCCCTAAATGTTTCCCATGTAGCCTAAATGAAAAAGGAAAGCCAGTATTCCAAGAAAAAGACTTTAGCTTGTGTTGTTTCTTTTTAAATTGTTGCTGAGGTTATACTATTCCAGTATTACCTATTCTTGCTCTTATGTTTTATAGATTTATTTTTCAGTTAGAGCAACTAAATTTCACTAAGGTTTTTTAACCATAAAACTATCTTTTGAGCAGTCTCCTGGAGAAAAGTAACACCGTTTTGGTAATTTACATTGTGGGAAGAGAAACACTTTTCAATTGTTAGAACATGGATGCAGACAAAGAACCCATTGGTGCTTACCACAATTCTAAAACAAACCACATTATGTTTTGAACTATGGGTACAATTACCTGTTTTCCACTTGTGTTCAGAGAGAATTCAAGTAATTGTGAAGAAAAAATATTGAATGTCAAAGTGCATTTGCATTTGCAGAAGTAGCGTGAGGCATTATTAATGAGGACCTGCAAAGAACCACAATTTCTCACAACTCAACATTCATAAATAACTACTGGTTAAATCAAGGGAGCTATTTCTGCTTCCATTATATCTTGCCTATGAAGTGTATGTGTTATCTCGACATCCAAGCGTGTAGAGCACTACCCAAGGAAGGGACCTGAGGACAGCGACCCATGGAGACACAGGTAATCAGGAGATCACTCCGTGGTGTGGCAGTATTCCAACCAGACTTGGCTTCTTTTATGCTGCAAACAAAGATTGTTCTTTTGTTCATGTTTGAAATCCACGCTGATAGACATGATTTGATCCACCAGTCTGCAGGTTGATTTGACTATTTTTGTTATTATTATTGTGCACACACACATAAACACATATTTGAAATATCTACGGTTCTATATCTTTCTACATTTTAAAATACAGATACAAAAAAAAAAAATGATGGCTAACTTGCAGATAACAGCTCTCACCTCCCTGAGTTCGGTAATCTAGTTTTTTGGGGGAGGGGATATGTTTTGCCTTGTGTCAATCAAATGATTTTTTTGGCTAAGTTGCCCTTCTGCTAAGTTTTTTGGTGGTGGTGTGATAACACACAAAAGGGGGAGATCCTCCATACCTAAATCACAAACTACGTTGTAAACCAATGTTACTGCAATTAAGAATAATAAATAGGGGCCTCCCCTAGTGGCACAGGGGTTAAAGTCTCAGCACTATCAAGCTATCACCAGCCACTTAGGCATGAGTTTGATTCTTGGCCATGGAGCTAACCCACATGGCATGGCAGACCTCCCCTGTCTCTCCCGCTTCTCCCCTCAGCAGTGTATTTTAGTGGATCTGCCTGTTCTGCTCCCCACTCTGTCTCTGGTGAATCTTCTCACGTGCCTCCTCTGCCCACACCCCCTACCTCCCTACACCGCCGGCCTACACCCCAGTTCTTGTGTGCATTAAAGAAATAATAATAAATTAAAAATTAAAAGAGTAAGTTGTCCCATTTAACATTATTTATAATTTAATATTTTGATCTTGCAATTGGCAAATACTAGATGCCACTAGTTAAAATGGCCTGTTCTTAGAGGCTGAGAAGAACACAAGGGGCTAGGGTGATGGTACACAGGTGAACTGGTGGCAGAAGCTTGACGGGGACTACTGTAAAAGAAAGCAAACACTGTAAAATAAATTAATGAATAAACAAATTAAAAAAAATAAAGTGGCCTATTCTTGGCTTAGATTATGATAATTTAAGAATCTGGCAAATAGATTCAAGCCCAAATAGTGTAAACATGTAAGTTTTTGTTGGATTCTTGATATTACTAAAATTTGAACTTGAGTGCGATCTTTGAAGTGCAACTGTAATTCTAACTTGAAGCACTTCTACAAACATTTGTTTTTATGTTGGATTTTAATTTTTCTCTCTTTTTATTTTTGCTCACTGTTTTCCAGACTTCACTCCTGGGCTGTTGCTTGAGGCACAGGCTGCAGGTCGTTGACTAATGTAATTACAGTCTGTCGGGTGAGCGTGCCACTCTCGATTCAGGCTGTATTTCAAAAGTGGTGACTTCGTGTTTACAGTGTAACACAGTGGGTTACCAAAGGATTCAAATTTGATCTATGAAAAGTACTCTGAAGATCTGAGCTTAGATTTCTGACAAAATTCAAATTTGATAAATTGCATTTTTAAGCTTTGTATAAGAAGGGAAAATGCAAAATGACATGACATCTCATTTCAGTATCATATAATTGTTTAGATGGTTATAAACAAAATTTGATAATAAAGGATATATGTGATACTGAATAAAGTGATACTCTTTCAGAAATTCTTGGTAAACTTTATAGACAACACAGCATGTGATTTTGTACTAGGCTGGATATATTGTTGTGATTCTGAATTTTACTGCCTTTAAATATTTAATGAACATTTACTGTTTGCAAAGTTTTAGGTGTATAATTGCTTTTGTGTTCCATAGGGATATCATGATCTAAGGTTCATACTTCTTTCCCAGGGGATTTCTACTCATTATCTAGATATAAAAGGTTATAGAAGAAACTACTTATAAACTATACACTAAAAACATATCCATTTAGGTAGTTGAAATGGGTCACTGTTAATGAGAGTTACAGTATTGAAAATGTAAAATATGCCCATTACAATGTAGGTGGTCTATACTATATTTTTTTATTTGAAATTACTTATGTGTCAATAAAAGGTGAGAATTTGTTCTACTACCAGCAATACAGCCTAACAAATAAAAGAAAACTTGTTTAAGGGTATGGAGGAGGAACTTATCTACCTGAGATACCCCTTCACACCTCCAGCTCCTTCCTTGGACCCTTTCCTATTTCATCAATTAGTTGCAGAGAAATTAATGATAGTCATTAGAGCATAGAAAGGATAGAGGTTTGACAAATCCTAAGCAAGTCTTTAATTATAGTTGAGGTAAAACTACATTATACCATAAAAGTTTTGGGTGTGCATTATTGAAACACAGCATATGGATATACTACATTAAGTTCACTGCTAAAAGTTCAATTCTACCCTTCACCGTATCATTGTCTCCTTTTTCCTGGTTTAATAAGCACCCTTCCCCATTTCATCAGTTTGTTTTCTTCTCATTCCATAGGAGTAAAATCATGTAGTATTTATCTTTGTCTTTCTGGCTTACTTCACTAAGTATAATACCCTCCATGTGCATCCATGCTGTTGAAAATGGCAGGATTTAAACTTTTTAACAGCTGAATAATATTCCTTTCGGTATATGAATCACATTTTCATTATACACTTGTCAATCAGTGGACACTTGGTTTATTTCCAGCTCTTAGCTATTATAAGTAATACTGAAATAAATCTGGAGGTGTATATATCTCTTCAGATTAGTGGTTTTGCATTCTGTGGGTAATACCGAAAGGTGAGATAATGAATCATGTGGAGTTTCAATTTTTAATTTTTTTGAGGAATCACCATACCGCTTTTCATGATGGTGGTGCCACTTTGCATCTATAACATTGTACAGGTGTTTCCTTCTCTCCACACCCTCACCCACTCTTGTTTCTTTTCTTTTGGGTAATAGTTATCCTCATAGGTATGACATGATCTCTTTCTGGTTTTTATTTCCATTTCTCTAATAACACTGGTCAACAGTGAGATCATAAATGACTTAAAACGGCCTTAATCTGTAGTATCCTAGTGTGCTGAATATAACCCTGAAAATTTTTTATTAGCTCTCATTTTGAAGATATTTCATATAATTTATTTTATGTGTTTCACTGTGTAAATTTATCCAGTAGGACTGCAACAACATCCTCAGTCAGCCTAGAATGATGTACTATTGCATCACATTGAATAATACCATCATGCACACATCATCCACAGTTGATTGTATCATTTTCTGATGCAATATAATACTACTGCCAGGAGGCTGCTGAAGTAAGCTGATGTCAGCAGTGCACTCTGCAAAGCCCTGTCAGAAAGGTTGAGCATTGAAAATATTTCAGGCCCTGTGCGAGACAGTTGAAGCTACTGTTCCATAGAACTGTTATTCTTTTATCCATTTAGGCACAATCCAGGACAGTAATGCCTCGAAAGTGCGTGAATAGCATGAACAATTTCTGTTCTATTTGTGGGGAAGTGGCATTTGCCAACCAGAAGAAAAGTTATCACTTCTCAAGTGAAGAAGGCTTATCATCTTTACTTCAGATGCAAGGTTGGTGACCAAGACAAGCCTTGGTCCCCACATATATGCTGGGTTACATGTCCATCACAGCTTTCACAGTGGTTAAATGACAAAAGACCATCAATGCTGTTTGCAGTCCCCATGTTGTGGAGAGAGCCAACCAACCACATAAAAGACTGTTACTTCTGCTTGTTTCCTCCTCTCTCCGGTAGAATAACGAAGCAAAAGAAGTTGAGAATAATCTACCCAAACATTCCATCTGCACTGAGATGACCGGTTCAACAACTTGCTGCAGGGTGATGGGAAACAAGCATGGAATGCTTTTCGCCTAGTGTCTACAAACTTTCTTGGGAATGTTAGGGCAGAAAGCTACAAGGAACTAGTAGAAGACATACTGATGCAGTATCAGAAACGTGGCTGCAATATGTCTTTTAAGATCCATTTCCTTCATTCCCATCTGGATTTCTTCCCTGAAAACTGTGATATGGTTAGAGATGAACATGGCAAACATTTTCATCAAGGTATCGCATCAATGGAACAAAGATAACAGGGAAAATGGTCCACTACACTGCTGGCTGACTACTGCTGGACATTCCCCAGAGATGATCCTGAACATCTGTACAAGAGACAAGCAAAGAAATCTAAGAAACAGTCTATGACTTGATTTTTTACAGGTATTAACTGTAGGCCTACTACTATTGGCGCGCATTTTGTGATGTAAACATTAATTTATTGCAGATTACAAAAAAACTGGAGCCAAAATTATAATTTGACTGTCATATTCTTGTTGAGCACATACAAATTGATAGGAAATGACTAATTTTATTTCAGTAACATGACTTTTGTAAAAATTTGTTGACCAGTGTAAAAAGAGATGATGAACATATTTTCATCTACCTATCATATATCTTGTTTGACTATTGTATATCTTGTTTGGTAAATGTCTATGCATATCCTTTGAAGTGGTCTAATTTCATATAAACTTGCTTAACTATTGTGTAATAAGGACTCAGCTGAAAGGATTGGTCATTATTAATGGTTGCAATAAAATTAAATCCAGTTACCAGAAGATCAGATTTTAGTTGTGATCCAAATTTTTCCTGTTGTTTGATGATGTCAGTATTTTAATATCCAATCAATTGTGCCATCTACTAATATAACAGGAATGGAAACACCATGCTATATATGCCAGTGTTTCTTAGATGTGCTCTGGTTTTTGATGGAGAATTTTTTTTTCATTGACCCCTGTATTACACTTCTGTGTAGATACATTGTCAGATAGGCACTAATTTTATCTTGTGGATTTTACTTTTCCAGTCTTTTCATCCATGCTTTGTTCCTGCCTGTGCTGGAAGCATATGCCATACACTTAGTGTGACACTGATGTGGACCTAGTCCTCTACTTGTCTATTAATTATAATGCCAAAGATAATGCATTGACTAGGAAGACACTAAAATCAGTGTGGACACACATCTTGAAATATCCTAAAATTTTAAAAACTAAGAGTACAGGCTTGGTCTATTTATGTAAACAAATGGATTGAAAATGTTATGACTTCTAAAGAATCCATTGATTCAGACTGCCCTGGCTTGATGCTTCTGTCAGAAAAAGGACAGAATAATCTTGGATTTATTAGGTTGAGTGAATATAACTAGAATAGCTTTGAGCTGATTTTAACACCTAGAAGGTACACTTTGAGGGTTGTAATATAAAATGTTGGGTTGAGAAAAATTTAAAGAGCTTGATTTGAATGAGATTGTCTAAGATTGGCTGAAAGAAAATCAGGGTGCATTGAGTGGAAATTCGAGAGAGAAAGAATGAAATTCATAATGTAAAAAAGATCTTGAATTGGATAGCTACTGTATCCTTTAGTATTCTGAGGCTGAAATCTAAAGTACTTTAAAATTTGGGGGTCTGCTTTAGTAGCACTGATCTATTATTATTTAAAAGAAAGGGAATGGAGAAAATTTGTAAAATTCTTTTTGGAAAATGGTGCAAGAAGCCAGACTAGAATAAGCAATGCATGAACCTTCATTTTGGATAGAGAGTATGGCAATCAGGAAGGAAACACATTAGATTTAGCAAAGAATTAGGTCTTCCTGGGAAGTTCATATATGCATTCTCTTAAAATGAGACAAGTGTCATTTTGGAAAGTTGTCCTGTCCCATAGATCCTTCTATGTATTTATAGCCTGGTGCAGGCAATATTTGGACTTCATTTCTTGATTTAGCTCTTTCATTCCTGAGAATATCTCTTCCTTTCCTTTGGCTCAGGGCTTTTTCTTTTCTTTTTTTTTTTTTAAAGACTTATTATTTTTTTTTTTTTTGCATACAAGCTGGGGCGCAAGCCAGAGGTGTGAGGTGGTGAGAGGGTTCACCAGAGACAGAGAGGGGCGCAGAACAGGCAGATGACCGAAACACACTGCTGAGGGGAGCAGTGGGTGAGGAAGGAGAGGTCTGCCCCACCATGTGGGATTCTCCTCGGTCGGGCATTGAACTCACACTGCAGCCAACCACAGCTCCACGGTGCTGCATTAACCCGTTGCGTCACCAGGGAGGTGGCTGAGGGCTTTATCTCCTGAGATTTTGGTTCTCTTTGAAACATGTCGCCTTCATGCCAATTTCATGTCTTGTGGATGTGTTTGCTTTTCTGCTGAGAGGTCCATGCCTTTTCATCAGCTTCTCAGACAATCCATGAGGCTCTAAGAAATCTCTGCTCTATAGGAAAGAGGCAGTGTTTGTTCTTTCATCCATGCCTATGCAGTTTACTGTTTTCTTGTATTGATTTTCTGTTTGTTTCTCGTTCTTAATTCAATTAATTTTCTGATGGCTTCCCAATCTTCTGGACCTGCCTTCCCATAGAATGATTATTTTCAGTCTTACATTTACATTTGAAATAACTGGAAAACTGAAAAAACAAACAAAAAATGTATAACATTCATGGTTCCTGGGTCCTTTGCCAGAGATCCTGAGTGTGTGTGTGTATGTGTGTGTGTGTGTGTGTGTGAGAGAGAGAGAGAGAGAGAGAGAGAGAGAGAGAGAGAGAGAACATTGGATATTTTTTTAAAGCTTCCCTAGATAATTTGAAAGTACAACACAACCTAGGTGGAGAATCACTGACCTAAAATGATGTGGAGCTTCACATTTTAATTAGCCATGGTCAACTGGTAACAGTTTTGAAGATTAGCATGAAAATGACTTTCTCTACTGCTTGTGATCAGATTTGATTATGAAGAGAAAGGGGAAAAGTTAATGGATCAGGCTATTTAAATATTTCAGTGGTTCACACCTGCCTATGATCATGTTTCCTCCAAGTCCATGGAAAAGCCCTCACAATTTGAAGAACTCTGTTTTTCCCTTAATAAACCTTTTGTAAACCATTGACATAAATACAGATTACAGAACTTTGTTTAAAAGCATTTAACTTAAGCATACACACTGAATCACGCATGTTCATGAAAAATTCATCAATAAAGCATTTCACTCCTTGTCTTTCTTGTGAATCTCACCAGTCTTTAAATTAGGTCACTGATGTCTACCATAATCACTTGAGATTTCAAAATAACATAATTCTATGTTTTATAAGTAAGGTTCTCAAATTGTGGTTGTGTACTTTAATTCCTCTGCTTTTAGTGTTTTAATCTAAAGTCCCTCTTTACATACAAAATCTATGTTTAGTTTTTCAATTTAATTAACAGGAATTCCTGCTTTTTAAAGAATATCTTTTCCACCTCCTCATCTCTTTTTCATTTCCCTTTGATTTTTAAATCAAGATTCAAACCAAGTCTTATTCCTTGATGAGCTAAATAAACTGTTCTCTAGTAAAGAAGTTGCTTTCTAATTAGCTGTAGGATATAATTAGTACATTCTATGGGCCAGTAAGAATTGGATTTACCAGATGCCAGCGACTGACAATCTGAGCAATATTAGTGGTAAGCAGGCAAAAGTGTGGGTGGAGGAACGGGAATACAGGAAGGGTATGCTTCCTTCAGGGAAATGAGGCTGTCAGAGTTAAAGTGTGGAAATTTCTGACAAGTTAGTCACATGTACTGTTAAATATGTTAATGCTTCAATTTTCAATCTCTATGTCTACCAGACCAAAAGGACTCATGGAGAATTCTGCATCAATAATCATGTATTATGGCAATTAGTCCATGAAGTACAAAGCTGCCATAGACGTAAAGCATCTTAGCCATAAACCTGAAGCTTGGCTTCAAGTCAAAGTTTAATTTTTGATGAAAGCTTGCAGTTGGCTCTAATGTTTGTCTAGCACCAGGACACATGGACCGATGATAAATTTATAGTATTTATTAATAAGAAACCAGATCATGGAATAGTTCATGCCTCATTTTCATGACATTCCAATTTATTTAATCCAATTGCAGAAACATGTATGTGGATCAATAGGAAGATCTAAGAGCCTTTGGAGCTATTTTTAAGATCCAAAAATAGAAAGCAGTACATTGCATTTGAATTCGATATAAAAATACATTACTTACAAATAGAGCAAAGAATTTCATGTTTGACTAAATTCTTTCAGAAATCTCTTATGAAACAGACTTGATACAAAAAGGGTCATTGCAATTTTATATGAAAATAATCCCCAAGGTTCTTCAAATCCACTTTATCCCTGACCATTTTTACCAGTCAGGGAAGAAGTAGTTATTGTGAAAGCTTTAAAAGAATCAGAATTGCCTAGCATTCAAAGCATAATAGTATTATCAATATGTGTGGCAAAGGTTTATTAACTCAGACTCTAAGAGTGTGGACTTTATGAAAATAAATTTAGTTCATTCCCATTACAAAATTTCCAAATGCTGTATAAGTAGAAGGCACTATTAAATATATCTTTCTCTATATATCTATATTCCAATATATCTCTCTCTCTCTCTATCTATCCATTCATTCATTTGTTTACCTGTCTATATTTAAATTTTAATTAAGAGGCAGAAAATGTAGACAATCATAAATCTAATTTTTTACAAAGTCAACCAGGATTATGCAAATGGAAAGATGTAGAAATAGTTCAACATAAAAAATGTTTGATGAAACAGATAATGTTTATCTGGAAGAAGAAAAGACTTGGTAGAAGTGTAATAGCTACGCCAAATGTTTGAAAGCCTTTTACATGGAAGCTTTACTAAGGCAGAGCTAAGAACAATGGTGAAATTTTGAGACAAGGGTCTCAGACTCAGATTGAACTCTACAATCTAATTATGTTGTCGTGACCTAGGCTTCGTTTATTTCCTCAATTTACCAGTTTGTGTAAAGCTACTTTACCTGTCTGTGCCTTCAATACCTAATGCAAAAAATGGGGCTGAAATTATTAGCTTCTAGGGTCTTTGTGAGAACTCATGGAATTATTCTACAGTGCTCTGAGCATGTGCCTAGCACATTATCAGTCCTTGGTGTTACTATATTTTATTACTTTATCAATCACTTAAAAAATGAGAAAATCTCATCCCAGTGAATTTAAGGGATTGGTCAAACTCTATTCCACTTCCTATAGGTGTCTGTGTTGCATCATTCTTTGTAGCATGATATGACTTGAATGATAACCTCCATATATCATGTGATATGCTATCACAGGTCACCAAAGATATGTGAATTCCTAACCTCCAGTAAATGGGAATGTGATCTTATTTGGTTATAAGATTTTTTGCAGATGTAATCAAGTTGAGATGAGGTCATAGGGTGAACCTTAATCTAATACGACTGGTGTCTACAAGAAGGAAATTTGGACACAGACTTGGGAGTGCCGGAGATTGGGTGTAAATACCATATAAGGACACCAGTACCAGAAAAGCATGCCATGTGACATTGCAGGCAGAGACACAAGTACTGCAGCACATCCAGAGAATTCTCAAGGCTACCAGCACCCACCAGGGGCTGGAATAGGTCAAAAAGGACTCCTCCCTACAGGTTTCAGAGGGAGCATAGTCTTTGCTAGCACCTTAATTTTGCCTTTCCAGCCACCACCTGGAAATGCCAGACAATAAATTGTTTTATGGCAACCCTAGAAAACTGCTGCAGGAGTATTTGATAAACTTCTTGTCACTGGAAGAATTTGTATTGAGATTAATGCATCTATCAGTCAGGAGTTTTGCAGGAAAAGCCCTGCCCTACATGGAAAAGAAGACTAAATTTAGTCAATGCAGCACATTTTTATTGAACACTCACAAATAGGGATGTAATAATGAAAAATCAATGGCCATGCTCTTGAATATTTAATAGCTGAGGTCATTCTAATATTCACAAATCTTTAAAATATTTTTTATTATTTTATGTAATTAAACTCTATTAAATGTGGAAAATTAAATAGCTTGCAAATTGCAGATAAATGTAATAATAAAATCAGGCAAGGAGGTGCCTACTAGAATGAATTTGCTTGTCAAGACAGAATTTTCCTAAAATAAGTTGTCAGTTTATTAAAGATGAATGCATTAATATATTTCTTTATCATTTGTTTTCCAGTAGCAGGAGGCCCATTTGCTTCAAAGTTTGATACATAAATATTATTATAACATCTGTAATATATTAATTAAGATCACACAGAGGGTATGTCTATGCAAACTTTATCTATTCATATTTATTTAAAAGACATGTATTATCATAATCCATTAATTGTACAAGTCTACATATATTTCTTGAGGAAAGTTTAGAATTTAAGTTTTAGGAAAGTGACAATTGGGGATTAAATGTAATGGGTTTCATATAAATTCTTTACTTTTTCAATTTTTTCACAAATACTTCAAAACACACGCAAAATTATCATAAAAAACGGAATCCATCTCCATGGTTCCATCTCTATGGTGGGATTATGGTACACTCAATCTTTTTGAATTGGTTATACTGCAGTTTTTATATTCAAGTAAGATGATGATTTGTTCATTTTATTTTATTTTGAATTTTAACATTGCATTGTAGAAAGTTAGGGGAAGACTGTAGAAAAGCCATAGTTGAGTATATTTTAAAAAATCACTTACACTACTCAGAAGGTGAAATAATGTCTTTGCTGTTCTTTTTTTTTTTTTCCTCTTTCCTACTACTATATCCTTGGTATTTGGAAACGTAGGCTCTTTAGAAGCATTTACTGAATTAATGACACAATGACTATGTAGACTTCATTTTACTCACTCTTTCATAGATAACTTTTACTACCAGAAGGCCCCACATTCTGTCCTACTACCCCACCTACATCTTTCTCTTGCCTTCTCCTGTACATCCATTGAAAACTAGACAGTTTAACTTGGAGCTTGTTCAAGAAAACATTCCCAATTATTTGAAATAGCTGGGATTGATCTCTGCTTTTTTTCTGATTCTCACTGAGTACAGAGTTTTATAATACATAACTTAGTGCTCAATCATATCTAATCATATACTGTCATATACTTTTTTGTACTGCCTTGTTCCATCCTCCCAAGGCGAGTGGAAACTCCTTGAGGGCAATGATCATTTTCCACTCTCCACTCCTTTAAAAAAAAAAAAAAAAGCCTGAGTAATGTTTTGTTCATCTATTAAAACTTAGAATAAGTTCCTGGATAATATTTCTGGGGAAATGAAATCATTGGGATTTTCTCTGATGATTTTGTTTAGTTATTTTATCTTAATAAGGTGAGAATTTAAAGAACTATGTACATCATGGATACAATCACTGAGTTTTGTTTTAGGATATAGTGCTGCATCTAACTTTTTTTTTTTATCAAGACCAATTTAAATCTGATGAATGGTTACTTATCTTTCTGTAATAAAAGACAAAACGAGATGGAGTGAATAGAGATTAATCAATTAACTTTACTAAGAGCAAGGATAAACTGTACACTCCTTCATTTAATGTAGAAATATTGTTTTTTCTTTTTTTTAAATGAATTGGGAGGAGACATGGTGTGATGTGAGGGGCTGTGATCCCGGTTTCTGATTTGAACTGAGCCACTAAATTGGGATCCCAGAGAAGTCATTTAATATTGTCTGGATATCCATCAATTCAGCAATAGAGACTGCGTATCTGACAAAGTAAAAAAGTATTATAAAAAAAATCTGAACATACTATGTCTTGTTTCATTAAACTTTTAATAAAACTAAAGCTTTTAAGAACTAACAGTTGTAGCACTCAAGGGCAGAGTTTACCTTCGCAGAGAAAGTAGTCAGCCTTAGATGTAAGCCTACATTTATATTTAGTAAACATGCCTAGAAAAAAAATCCCTCTAGCTCATGTGCCTAGAATTTCCCCTGTGAATAATAAAGCCCTTCCTCCCCTGGACTCATCACAAGGGCTAAGTGGGCGGGGCGTGCTGCTCTCTGTGATATGCTTTGCAGGAGAGTAAATGTGTTTTGTCAATTAGCTAGTTATTGCCTCTTTCCTTTTAGAAAGATCAACTTGGGCCGATTTGAAAACTAGAGAAAAGGAGCTTTAATAGCAAGATGAGGACATTTAAACCAATCATGTAGAGAACCAAATGGAAAGCACTGGAATGTGTTATTGATTGTTCACCCTGGAAAAATATGATAATTACTCTGCAAGCAGCAGCAAAAAAAAAAAAAAAAAAAGGACCAAATAGCCTGTGGTGTCTCCTCAAGATGTGTGATCCCATCTAATACTTACAGAGTGATAGAGACGTGAGTGGTCTTTTCAGATGAATTTGGCGCTATCCATGCTGTGGCCACTTGAATTGTCAGGGATTTGGAGAGTCACAGATTCCCTGCCTGAACCATGTGCCTAAAGGCAACACCACTGACCTCCGACCTTATAATTTAATATACTACCAGGTTGAACCCAGTGAAAATCTTAATCGTGCTTTTGGATATTTTTAAAGGTTTTTGCAAACAGTATGCACAAGTAAGTTCTATTTCTACCTGACACATTCCATACCGACATTTCTCTATCTATCTTACTGCTTTTTCTTTGATTGTCAACAGTGTAAGGGTTTAAAATTTTCAAAAAATTCTATCTCCGAAAACGGTGTTTATATTTCAAAATGTCTTTCTGAAGGTGTCACATGATTATTCTGTTAATAGCCATTCTGTTAAAATAGTGTTCCACAATATATTTGTGGAACTTGGTGAATTGTGACATTTACACTTGCTAAATGTTTGAGATATTCAAAGGAGGCATTATAAAGTGCTACAATTTGATACAAATTGCCTCCTGTAGTTTCTTTCCCTGAAAGCAGTCTTGCTCATAAGTAGTGTGCAAATGGCACGTTTCTTCATAAGAAGAGGTAAAGCTGAGTTGGTGGAAATTAATCAATATTGGAAACAGCAGGGAGTGTATCTTACTACAATAAAACAGAACCTTACTTAAATTTTAGGAAGAGAGATCACCGATTCACTTTATTTTTAAGAGCCATCTGGAAAGAGAGGAGGACTTGGAATAAAAGAGAAGAAAAGAGAGAATGAAGAAAATGAATAGACAAGTTCCATGCTCTTGGCAGGTCCACGGAATGATATGGAAAATTCTCCTAAGCTGTAGAGCTTTTAGCCTGACAGCTCTGATAGGTCATCCTCGCAGAGTACACACGTCCTAATTGGAAATGTGGCATTTATGCATACGCACGCACGCAGTCAGCATAAAAGGGCAATACACTCTTAAGAGAAGATTCATCTTACAGGGATAATGTGCATGGGGAAGGAGCTGAGCAAAATACATCACAAATCACCTTTTTGTAGTTTTAGGAATAAGAAAGAGGCCCCTCCCAAAGTCTACTGAGATTTAGGAATGTTGTCCCTACCTCCAAGATTATTGACCTTTAAATGCCTCTCACTTTATGACGTCAGACTTTTGAGAAAAGTACAAAGTTTTGATTATTATAAAGTGGTTCTTATGGGCTAATGTATGATGCCCTTTCGGTAATAAGAATACCTCTCATTTGGAACACACTGACTCAGTACGGAAGTTTTTCCTCTCCCGTTGTTTTGTTTTGTTTTGTTTTACCCATATTATCTTAGCACAAAGCATGCTGCAGTATATAGTGAATGAACAAGTAATCTTTTATCTTGGAGACTTGCTCACTGTCTAAAATGTTGTCTTTGCCCCTAACTTCAAAAGAGAGTGGGTTGGGCTCCAACAAGCTACTGGGGGACATCGCAAAAGAAGTGTGCAAACAACTGAACGGTTAAATCACATCAATTCACTAGTACCTTCTGGTATAAATGTCCTCACCGCCAAAACCTGTAAGAGATCTTTTATCTAAGCTACATTGTCCCAAATATCAGGGAAAATAATGGCAAGAGGATGAAACCTTTGGTTGTAATTTATGCTGGCTCCAAAGACCTTTCCCTCTATACAATTCTGTCTCCTGTAATTCACTTTAAATAAGTTGAGAATTATTCCATTGTGTGAGACCTATTACCAATGGAAATGAAGATGTACCCTTGAAGTGGAATACTTTTAAGAATTATAATTTTAATATGTTCTGGGCTCTGGACATGAATGATATTTTATGAGAAAATAAAAGGTGGACCTTCAAAAAATATTTTACTCAAAAGCAAAATTATGAGCCATCTGGAGAAAGTTTAGTAATAAATGAAGATTATCCAAATAACAGAAAAATAATGTCGCAAGCAAATTAGCATTTTTGCTTTTGTCTGGATATTTGGATAATTGTGTCAAACTCTAGCCAAAATTAATCACTGGAAATACCGTCATCCTGAGTTTTCATGATTGCTTGTACTATAATAATTGCTTGTCAAATGTCAAAAACAATCTGGCTTACATGCTCACTTTCTGCTCTTATGGACAACTCTTCTTTTGTTATATTAATTTTCAGACATGCTCATTTAGATCCACAGATAACTTAATTCATTCCAAAATTATACTCCTGAGATTCTTTTCCCTGAGTTTCCTAAAAGGTCTTCTTTTTACTAATTCAATCTCCCCAAAGCATTTTCACAATCAACAAATATGAATCATTCTATAACATTTTGTTAAATCTAATAATCTACATTTTCTCAGTCTTGGATATCATTCACCTGCAATTACACCACTGAAATGGACTTTTGTAATTCTTACAGAGCCAGATAACCAGATTATGTGAATTAAAGTTGGAAGGCAGAGAGGCCATGTGTGAGATACAGAACAGGGCGATTTAGGATATAACATGTGTGTGTGGGGGGAATTATCCCAAGGTTCTCTCTGCACTTTTACAAAATGAAGATATACTAATGACTCATTTTGGGAATTCTGAGACAATGTTGGAAAAGTCCTGATTCCAGGATATTTTCATATGGACGTCTTTCTGTGAGAGTATTTATGTGTGGTAATTTTTCTGCAGATGTTATTTTAAAATATCATAATTTATTTTACAGACTAGAATAATTCTTAGATAAAGCCACCGAATATAGTTTTCTAGGTCATATTATTATCCTCACTTATCTTCATTTGTAAAAACATTGTTGTGCCTTTCTAGCGATTTTATTTACAAAATATAAAGGCATTCACTCTGTGTACCTTAATATTTAATAGGCACTTATTTAAGATGAGGAAAATGTTTTTTCTATTTTCTTATAATGGTAACAGTACAATAAATCACAAAAAGGTAATTTGGGTTCTGGTTTGGAATTACATCTTATGTGTTTGCAGGGTCAACCATGACAGCTTAAAACAAAACATTCTCTTTCATGGCCTGAATTCTTGCTTCCTGGGATTTTGTTGAAGTTTCTGGCATTTTGTGTTGAAAGAGTCTGATCTGTACATTGTATTGAAAAGTTTGATCTATAAAGGAGTGCAGGAGCATTACAATTCAAAGATAACAATTCAAAAGAGCCCAGGAAGGAACAAATTTTATAGAAACAGGCTTGAAAATGATATGTGTTTTTAAAAATGGGGTTTACTTGTCTACTTGAGGGTAGACATCTCCTATACCCTGTAGCCCTGTAGCTACTGGGGATAAAAAGATAAAGGGACTTAGGCTTCTGCCCTCTGGATCTAAGCCACTAAGGCGGTGTTTTTGGAAGGGCTGGTCCTTTGCATTAGCATCACCGCAGATGCTTGTTTTAGAACACAGGTATTTGAATCTCTAAGGATAGTGTCCCCAAATATGTGCTTTCAATACATTTCTGCAAAATTCCTTGGCCAAATCTCTTGTGCTTGAAATAAAGGAATGTGTTGAAGGAGCCTGGAGTATTACTGAGGCAGAAGTCAGGGCGGGATCCACAGTTGGAGTGGACTGGGGTGATATGGGGAAAATCACTCTGCCTTTTTTTTTTTAAAGATTTATTTATTTATACGTGCAAGCTGGGGTACAGGCCAGAGGCGTGGGGCGGCGAGAGGCTTCACCAGAGACAGAGTGGGTAGCAGAACAGGCAGATCAGAAATACACTGCTGAGGGGAGCAGCGGGCGAGGCAGGAGAGGTCTGCCACCATGCGGGATTCTCCCTGGCCAGGCACCGAACTCGCATCGCTGCAACAGCTCCACAGCGCAGCGCTCAACCGCTGCGCCACCAGGGAGGCCCACTCTGCCTTTTTAAGTATTAAGTTTTTATTTCATAAAATGTGGGAAAGTAGCTGAGTTAGACACTCTCTTAGGTTCCTTTTCCCATTGAGCTCCCTCTGGGGTAAGGAGTGATACTTTGCTCTGGTCAATACCCACTGCTGGGTACTCTTAGTGCCTAGCTCCACTCTCCCGCTCAGTGATATATTTTGGTGTGATCAGTGCTAATAAGGGATGACACAGTAAAAATGTAAACAGAATGAAAAGAATCAAACACCAGACTTTTGAGTTTTGAAGTCCAGGTCCAAGCAAAACATATGAGATTTTGAAGACTATAAAATCTATCAGCCACTTTTATCTTGAACTCCTTAGATCAAATGAAGATTTTATGGACTTGTAGGAGAGACATCAAATTACTTAGGTTAAGCACCACTCCCAGGGTCTAATGGGGTACATTTGCTTATAGAAAAATGAGGTTTCATGTGTCACATGCCCTGGGGTTCATGTTCCACTATACATTACAAATACATTTGTTTTTTTTTTAATTTTTTTTAAAGATTTATTTATTTATTTATACATACAAGCTGGGGTACAGGCCAGAGGTGTGGGGCAGCGAGAGGGTTCACCAGAGACAGAGTGGGGAGCAGAACAGGGAGATCAGAAATACACTGCTGAGGGGAGCAGTGGGTGAGGCAGGAGAGGTCTGCCACACCATGTGGGATTCTCCAGCCGGGCGTCGAACTCTCATCGCAGCTGCTGACAGCTCCACAGCGCAGCACTCAACCGCTGCGCCACCAGGGAGGCCCACAAATACCTTTGTTTATCTTTCCTGCTCGTCCTTCTATTCCCTAGTTAAGAGTTCATATTTTTCTCTAATAAGCCATAGGCATTTTCCTTTCATATTCCTCCTCTTCTTGTACCTATTTCTAGAATTGTTGGTACTTCATTTTGTTACAATAATTTTTTTTTGTCTGTCTTTCTGTAAGTTCCTAACAACCTCCTTTAAGATATTCTGATTTTTTGCCCCCATGTTCTCATGTAGAGCACTGATGACTGCATAGGTAAATCATTCAGCAAATAGGAATAGGTTTTATTACCATTTTCCATGAAACAGTGAAAAGTGGTTTGTGATATTGGAGAGAGAGTGAATTTTTATAAAATGAATACAAAGAATAAGGAGAGACAGGGAGTGGAGAAAGCTAATGAGGCTATGGCTGGAAACTTCTCTTCCCTTCTCAGCAGCCAGATGAAAAGACACAGTGTCAAGCTGAAAATTCTCATTTGATAAATGATCACTGGAAACAGTCAATATGTCCTAATTCAGAACTCAGAAAAATGTATCACATGACATTGCATTTGAGATGAAAGTTCATAACATACTCTCCTCATGTATAAACAGCAGCCGAAGAGTCAGAGGCAGGTAACCTCCCAATTTTATAAACTTCTGCAGAGAAAAGGCAAGGTAAATAATATTACAGTGTGGTTCTAAGAAGGCGTTTCTATATTGGAAGAGTAATTGCACATAGTAATTGCACATCTCTTTCTCCTGATCTGAGCTGATAAGACATTGAAAATCAGAGAATCTTGGGAAATAAATGGCTAGTCTATCCTCATTTGGAGCAGCGATTGTCTCCCTGGGCTTTCTGATGGGAGTTGGTCAAGTGTAGATCTTTTGTCTTATTGATTGAAAGGCAACCCACGCTCTTTAGAATTTAGGCATTAGGTGGCAAGGCTGACATTTGATAAAATAATTAAGGAGCTGAACTAGCATTTCTTATCCCTTGGAGGTCTGCTAGAGTAATACCTTCAGGCAGGACCAAGACTTTTCGCAAAAAGCCTTTTTAGAGAAGTATAAATGCTCTAAAACAATGGAAAATGAATCTGAGTGTTTCCTTTTCATTAAGAATGGACAAGACAAATTTTGCTACTGACACAGAGATACCAGAGGGCTGCTTTCAGTGTGTCTGTGACCTTGGAAGTTTTCTTTATTCACTGTGATTGCATCACTCAGGAGTCTATGAAGTAGCCTCTTCATTCATAAATTCTGTGTGTAATAAATATCTGTGTCCTCACGTTTTTATATAAAAAATAATGTAAAATTGTCTTAAATATGTATAAAATTACTATAAGCACAGTTTTTATTTTTAATAGTTAGCGTCTTAAAATGTTAGATCATTCATACACTTATCCAAGCAAGAATGTGTTTACTCTTCCTTTTAGCAACAGGTAAATAAGTTCAGTATTTTAATTACAACTAGGATCTGAACTATAGATATTTAGACAAAGTAAAGGTACAGAAAATATTTTTATATAGATATTAACAACTCATTTATTAAATTGACAATGCTTTGGGGCAAGCAAATATAAAATATTTTAGTAGAAAGTGAGATCTCTTGGTCATGAGAGTTAAAAGATACATAGAACCGGGCCTCCCTGGTGGCGCAGCGGTTAAGCGCTGCGCTGTGGAGCTGTCGGCAGCGGCGACGCGAGTTCGACGCCCGGCCAGGGAGAATCCCACATGGTGCGGCAGACCTCTCCTGCCTCGCCCGCTGCTCCCCTCAGCAGTGTATTTCTGATCTGCCTGTTCTGCTCCCCACTCTGTCTCTGGTGAACCCTCTCGCCGCCCCAAGCCTCTGGCCTGTACCCCAGCTTGTATGTATAAATAATAAATAAATAAATAAATCTTAAAAAAAAAAAGATACATAGAGCCTTTCATGAAAATGTATTGCATTTGTTATTAAAATAATGCCTATCATATTTATTGAATTCTGCTAGTTATTAAAAATAGCTCTGATTTCATCCCACAAACTTACAAATGCCTTAATTTAGGAATTATTTTTTCCTTTTAAATAGGCTTTATGTTTTATAACAGTTTTCTTTTTTCTTTTTAAAGATTCATTTATTTATGCATACAAGCTGGGGTACAGGCCAGAGGCGTGGGGTGGCGAGAGGGTTCACCAGAGACAGAATGGGGAGCAGAACAGGCAGATCAATGGAAACACACTGCTGAGGGGAGCAGCGGGCGAGGCAGGAGAGGTCTGCCGCGCCACGTGGGAATCTTCCAGGCCGGAGGTCGAACTCCCGTTGCAGTGCCGACAGTTCCACAGCACAGCGTTTAACCACTGCGCCACCAGGGAGGCCCTATAACAGTTTTAATTTCACTGCAAAACTGAGCAGAAAGTACAGAGAAATTTCCTCTATCACCCCTACTGCAACACACTCACACCCCCTCTCACTATGTCACAATTGACAAAACTAAGTCAATGTCATTACTATCCAATGTCTGTAGTTTATATTAGGTTACAGTTTATAGATTTTGACAAATGTATAATGAATTTTATTTGCCATTACAGTGTCATGCATAATAGTTTCCCTGCTCTAAAAATCCTCTATTTTCCACCAACTTATCCCTCTTTTGCCCCAAACTCTGGCAACCTTTGATCATTTTATTGTTTCTATCATTTTTCCTTTTCTAGGACATTGTACGTAGTTGGAATTATACAGTATGTAGTTTTTTCATCTTGACTTCTGTAACTTAGTAATGCATATTTAAGTTCCCACTGTATCTTTAATGGCTCGCTAGTTCATTCTTCTTTAATACTAAATAGTAGCCCATTGTTTGGATGTACCACAGTTTATCTTTTCACCTCCTGAAAGACAAGTTGTTTGCTTCCAAGTTTTGACAACTATAAAGAAGCTGCTGTAAATATCTATGGGCAGGTTTTGGGATGGAGTTAAGTTTTCAATGCCTATGTGTAAATATTAAGGTGTGAGATTGCTGATTAGATAATAAAAATAAGGAGGTTTTTTTTTTGTAAGAATCCACCCACCCTGTCTTTCAAAGTGACTACAGTATTTTATATATCCGTCAGCAATGAGTAAGAGCTCCT
Organism: Scalopus aquaticus; assembly: GCA_004024925.1. Lineage (NCBI taxonomy): Eukaryota > Metazoa > Chordata > Mammalia > Eulipotyphla > Talpidae > Scalopus > Scalopus aquaticus. The sequence continues at coordinate 81,416 of PVIJ01004781.1, forward strand.
TTTGCTCTGTAACCTTGCCAGCATTTGGTGTTGTCAGTGTTCCAGATTTAAGCAATTTAATAGATGTGTAGTAACTTTTCATTGTTGTTTAAATTTGCATTTCCCTGGCCAACAGGTATATGAAAAAATGTTCAGCATCACTTATAATCAGGGAAATGCAAATTAAAACCGCAATGAGATACCACCTCACTCCAGTGAAAATGGTGCACATTAAAAAAACAGGTAACAACAAATGTTGGCGAGGATGTGGAGAAAAAGGAACTCTCCTATACTGCTGGTGGGAATGCAAATTGATCCAACCACTATGGAAAGCTGTATGGCGTTTCCTCAAACTCCTAGAAATAGAGGTTCCATATGACCCGGCAATACCACTACTGGGAGTCTACTCAAAGGACACAAAAACACTAATCCAAAAGGATACATGCACCCGCATGTTTATTGCAGCACTATTTACATTAGCTAAGGTACGGAAACAACCCAGAAGCCCAAAAATAGATGACTGGATCAAGAAGATGTGGTACATATACACAATGGAATACTATTCAGCATTCAAAAAGGACAAACACATGCAATTTGCAGCAACATGGATGGATCTAGAAGGGACCATGATCAGTGAAATAAGCCAGAAAGAAAGAGAAAATTATCGAATGATTTCACTTATAACAGGAATATGGGGGAGCCAAATAAGAACGCGACATTCAGCAGGGAAGGAGGGGAAGGTAAGGGCTCAAGAGGAGGGAAGAGGGGAGCACGGGGGACTATGGTGATGGCTCCATGAGTGGAACAGGTGGTGGGTAACCTATAGAGAACACACAGTGATGTAAAAAATATGAATAACAAAAATAAATAAAATATTTAAAAAATAAAAAAATAAATTTAAAAAATAAAAATAAATAAATTTGCATTTCCCTAATGATGCATGATGGGGAGCATACTTCCATACACTTATTTGTCATCTGTATATATTCTTTGGTGAGGTGTCTCTCAGGTGTCTGTCATTTTAGATAACAGTCCTGTAGCAGTCGTGCCTTTTGCAAATACTTTCTCCCAGTGTGAGGTTTGTCTTTTCGTTCTCTTGCTGTTGTCTTTCACAGAGCTAAATTTTACTTCATAAAGTCCATGAAGAAACACCTCGGGTGTATCTGTGAAGGCATCACCATGCCAAAGGTCATCAAGATTTTCTCCAGTGTTATTTTCTCTGAATTTTATAGTTCTGTGTTTCATCACAGTTCTGTGTTTTACATGACCCACGTGCAAAGGGTGTGAGGCCAGTGTCTAGAGTCACTCTTTTGGGTGTGGATGTCCAGTTTTTTCTGTGACCGTAGAACAACTCTGGTTTTCAACTGTGTGTTGAAAGGACTATTCACTGTATGGTCAGTGTTCCTTTATAAAAATCAGTTGATTATCTCTATTTTGGGACACCTTACTGGGTCTGTTGAACTATGATTCTATTCTTTAGCAAATATGATACTATTTTGATTATTGTTGTGGAATATTTTTAATTGTCAATATGTAGTTTAATTGTAGACCTATGACTCAATCTAAGAATGATATTCCTTTATTTACAAAATCAAGAAATTTAGTGATTCCCATCTCTGCCATGTTTTGTCTTAATTATCTCCTATTTCATAAAAAAATTCCACAAAGTATATTTTTCTATACTTGTCAGTTTCCAATCAACTCCTCTACTCTCTCGTTTTTCCAGCAGCTTACTTATTTTGAAAATCTTTAAGCCAATATAAAAGCTAGAAGCTTAGTACAATGAGTAAGTATGTAGTCTTAGAGTCACCAATTGCTAACATGTTGTCACATTTGCTTTTCTATCAAACCCTCCCACACACATATGCATATATTTTAAATTTTGCTACACAATTTGAAAGTAGATTGCAGCTACTATAACATTTCACCCCTAAATACTTTAGCACGTATTTTGTAACATCTGCTACAAAATTGTATATTCTCTTAGATAGCTATAGCACCATTACTTGCACCGAAGAAAACTAAAAATAATTCAATAATATGTAATACGCCATTCTATACATGTAAGGTTTATTTATTGCTTTGGCTTGTTATGTCACATTAATCTCCTTTAATCTAGAAATGTCCCTAATATTTTTGTTGCTGTTGCTGTAACACTGGCTTTTATTTATTTTTTTAAAGATTCGTTTATTTATGCATACCATAGTTGGGGTGCAGGCAGTGAGAGGATTCACCAGAGACAGTGGGGAGCAAAACAGGCGGGTTGACTGAAATACACTGCTGAGGGGAGCAGCAAGCGAGACAGGAGAGGTCTGCTGAACCATGTGGCTTAGCTCCCTGGCCAGGCTGCCAATAGTTTCATAGTGCTGAGACTTAACTCCCTGCACCAGCAGGGAGGCCCAACACTGACTGCTAAAAATCAGACAAGCTGTCTTGGACAATATCGCACATTTGTCTTCTTTTTTGACTCTCATCAATAAACTCGAATTTAAAGCTTTTGGAAAGAACACTTTATATTTGTGTGTATTTATGTATGTATATATATGTATATGTATACATCACATCAGAATGGCTTATATTTGCAGATGTTCTAGTTATTTGTGATGCTATCTTGAATCACTTGGTAAAGGTGGAATCTGCCAGCTTCCTGTTATAAAGGTTGATTATGTTCCATTGTAATTAGCAAGTAATTTATGGATGACACTTTGAGACTAGTAGAATACATGGCCACCTCCCCCTTCCAATTTTCAGCCACAGGATTTAGTGTCCATCAATGAACTTTGTTTAAATTAATTCTTGCCTCTGTGATTGCAAAAAGTAGATGCAATGCTGACATTTATTCTATCTCTATTAGCTGCCATTCTGTAATGAGATTCCTCCCTCTTTCCCTTCTTTCATTTCTTGATTCCTTCCCTGTTTCTTACTTTCTTGTCTAGATGAACTCATGAATTTTTAAATTATTCAGCGTTATCTTGTCTTGTCTACTGCTGTTTATCCCAGTTGTAACAGTTTTGAAGAAAAATTGCCCCTAAATTCAGTGGCTTAAAAGAATAATAATATGTTGTATTTTATTGATATAATCCCCTAAAGGTTTGATTGCTTCTAACATATTTCTATTTATTTTATAGATAATGCTCATACATTGTTTCAAAATCATGGTGATGTATCTCAGAATTGATTCCTAAAAGTGAGATTACTAGGTCAATGTGAGAATTTGAACCCAAAGTGTCAGGGTAGAATAGTCTTAGCTTTCCTATTGCTAATGCAGTTTCATGATGCTCTCTCCCATGAATTCTTCATTAAAAAAAAATTATCTAGTTTAAATTAAAAAAATCCTTATATATAAAATCTTAATGATGATTCACAATAATAGCTTTCACAAAATCTTGTTTTTGAGACTATATATAATATATATTACTTTGCCAATAAAAAAGATGATTTGACATTATGTTATGAATAAAACAATGGGAGACATTTTTTGAAAATATAAACCAATATGAACCTCATTCTTTGCCCTCTCCCCAGAATACTCCGTGCCTCTAAAGCTATTTCCCCAGTAACCATCTTCCCACTTATGAGAAACTCTCTTGGAGAGGGTGAATTTTGCTTTTGTAAGAGAAAGACATAATGTAAGAGAGGTCATTTACTTCTAAGAAAGGGAAGTAGAGGAATCATATTCTAGGTCTGAAGAAGGAGTGAGGGAAGGAGGAAGAGAAAAAGGGGAGACAGAGAAAGCAAGTAGTCAAACAGGTGGCATCAACATTTTCTGCCTGAGAAAAAATGGAAGGTGAACTTAGGGAATGATTGGGTGGGGGTGAGGGTGAGAGGATTCACCAGAGACAAACTGGGGAGCAGAACTGGCAGACTGACTGAAATACACTGCTGAGGGGAGCAGCGGGCGAGGCAGGAGAGGTCTGCTGTGCCATGTGGGAAGCTCCCTGGCCGGGGATCGAATTCAGGCTGCAGTGGCTGGCGACAGCTTGATAGTGCTGAGGCTGACAAGGACACCCTCCCAGAGAGTTGACAGCCCCATTCTGATTCAGAAAAATCCTGTGAGCCCGAATGGGAAGGAATCAGTATTTAAACTCAGCACAGTCCAGGGTGTAAGTAATAGGTGACTTCCATGTTGGAGAGTAGCACGACCATTTCAAAGTGAGACTGGATAGACAAAGCTAAGAATAAAGAACCAGGGAGAAGGGAGGAATGATTAAGGACTGAAAAATAGACACGAACAAGGATGGGGTCTTGTGAAGGAGTAGAAAACACCTTGGATTGATATAGCTTCAGGAGATTAATAATTCATAAGAGGAATTAATTTAATTGGATTTTTAAAATTGAGTTGCCAAACCATGTAAATTTCAGGGGCAAGCTTCACCTCCATGTGAATATAATCCTCTCCTCTCCTACCACCAAAGTTCTAGTGCCTTCTTACTGTCAGGTTGAGACCCTGTACCCTACCCTACCTCCTTCCCCCACTATATTTATCACAGGTTCTAGTGCTTGTTTTTGTTGTAATTTGTTAGTTCATTTGCTTTGATTATTTTATATTCCACATATGAGTGAAATAATCTCATATTTGTTCTTCTGGCTTATTTCATTTGGAATAAATTTACCACAATTGCATCTATATTGTCATGAAAGGCAAGATTTCATCATATTAGTAACTAAACTGTATTCCATTGAGTATGTATACCACAGTCATCTGTTGATGGATGTTTAGGTTGTGGCCATGTCTTAGCTTTTGTGAATAATGCTGTTATGAACATAAGAGTGTATAAATCTTTTCAAATTAATATTTTTCTATTCTTTGGATAAGTATCAA
>PVIJ01004781.1:86316-112578 GCA_004024925.1 Scalopus aquaticus
GTGTGTGTGTGTGTGTGTGTGTGTGTGTGTGTGTGTGTGTGCGTGAGAGAGAGAGAGAGAAAGAGAAGATTCAGCAGAGACAGAGTGGGGAGAAGAACAGACTGATCTACTGAAGTACACTGCTGAGGGGAGCAGTGGGCAAGACATGAGAGGTCTATTGTGCCACACTGGTTAGCTCCCTGGCCGGGGTCGAACTCAAGTTGCAGTGGCTGGGGAGAGCTTGATAGCGCTGAGACTTTAACCCCTGCGTCACCAAGGATATCCTCCATTTTTGTTTTTTAAGGAATATCCAAACCACTGAGAAATTAATTCTAGATACAGAGAAAAAGACTTATTTTTTTAAATTTCTTAAATTATATTACATTCAAATTTGTATTTGTTGATTATAGGTGTCTATGGAGTGAGATTTCTACCAGTTACTCTTATTTGAAGCAAGTGTGGTTTCATTCATGGATATAGATAAGGGTTTTTTAAATTGATGCTTGAACACTACAGTAATAAGGTATCTTTTAGAACTCACATTTCAGAAATCTGACTACTTTGTTCAATGTTTTTAATAATTAAACCTAAATAACATGAGAAAATATAAACATTTCATGCCTGCTATATTGAAATCTCATTTTTTTATCTTAGCATTGTACTGTAAACAATTTACATGATAAACACAGTCTTCAGAATTATATTTTAATCATTGGGTACCAGTCTATCACACAGCAGAATGTAATCCATCACATATTTCAATTTCCATATTTGGGACAATTTTTTTTTTTGCTATAATTAAGAATGTTGCAGATAATATTTAGGGTCTTATAACATTCAAATGTCTATCTTTCCCCCTTATCTTATAGTGGCTATCTTTAGCTTAAATCTCCAGGAAAATCACTAGTGAGTTCAACATACTAAACATACAGTTTAGTAACAAACATACTAAAATTAAAGTATATGAACATTCTCCTGACTGAATCATTGCTGCTATGGGTACTGATTTTTAAAACTCTTGGTTCTATTTGTTGTTATTAATATTGTTTGAGTAGTTATAGTTCACTGAAAAAATGTCAGCAGTGAGTGCTATCATTTAAAATATTTGCACTACATTAAATGAAAATATTTAAACTTTGAGGAAAATCACCTACAGAGAGACACCAGTGAGGCTCATCATATAGCAAAAAGGTGAAGTGAGAGGGTAGTTGGTGAATATTTTAAGATTTTTTTAATTTAAAGATTTATTTATGCATACAAGCTGGGGTGCAGGCCAGAGGCGTGGGGTGGTAAGAGGACCCATCAGAGACAGACTGGGGAGCAGAACAGGTGGATGGACTGAAATACACTGCTGAGGGGAGCAGGGGTGAGGCAGGAGAGAAGAGAGGTCTCCTGCACCGTGTGGGAATCTCCCCGGTCGGGTATGGGACTCATGCCGCAATGGCTCCCGATAGCTTCGTCGTGCAGTGCCCAACTGTTGTGCCATCAGGAAGGCCCGAATATTTTAAGATAAAGAAGATTAAAGAAGACTGAGAAGAAAATTATTTCAAAAGTACATTTTTTTCTAAAACTCAGGATAAAATATTTGCGGCTTATTGTGAAGATGTTTGTTGAATTTTGAAAACAACTCTGTTTTTTCCCTCAAATTTCATTTGACTCTTGGGTCTTTGGAAACAAAAACAATATTCTTTAGATATTCTTCCCTATTTCTAGGAGAAAAGTTTCTCTTGGGGAATATTTACAAGACAAGTAGCTTAATAAGATTACTATAGCCTCCCCCAAAATTCTTCAATCTGAACTGACTAACGATTTATACTGGAAATAGATATCATATACATATACTCTATATATACACATGTGAAACACACTTTATGTGAAACTTTCATAGTAATTCATATTACTTGATCCAAATAGACTTGTCTTTAACACTTTGTGGTCCTCTCACGTATTCACGTATTCACGTGTTCATCTAGTCTCCGCCACGGTGGATTTATTTGGAACTATTAGGAGCTATTTCTTTGATCGTACTCAGTCTAGAAGCTTTAATCTCTATGCATTTAAAATTTCATTAAATATATATCCAGCAGCTCAGGAGCTGTGTGTGTTTTATTGAATGCTTATACCATTCATGCGGTGGCACAGAAAATAGCTGGCACACAAAGTGTTAAGTAATTAATACTTTTTCTTGAAGTGGCATGAGTCTATCATCATATTAAAACATTTCAGACTATCATTTATATCCTCTCCTTAAAGATTTAAGGCCATGAAATTTGTGTATCCTGTCTAAATGCTTCCTTAATGAATGAGTGATTCAAAACAAGATTGTGCAGGAAGAAATCAATACTATAGTTGATGATTACTTGATTTTTTTTTAAGTCATAAACTAGAAAGGGACACTTTTATTACATTGAATATTTACAAAAATTTCTGTAGTAAGTTGTTTGCAATTTTGTCAGGCATTTCAAAAGTGAATGTCTTCAGAGTAGAGTTACTAAAATAATCACTGTTCTAGGAAAGAAACCCAAATGTCTCAGTTTTCTAATTTTGGTCTAAATCTCTTGGATATTCTGAAGGGAGGTGAGCCTATCACCATGGTACTGGCACATTTTCAACATCTGTGAGCATCAGGGACATAGATGTGTTAATCTTACTTAGCTCCAAGGCGCCATGTCAGTGGGTGTGGTCAGTAATAATATAGAGCTAGAGAATAAAATAGAAAAGCAAAGAAAACAAGGTAGGCCTGGTAGGATTGAGGACAGCCAGGAATAAAAGCTCCATCCCATGAACAGTGAATCTATGTTTTCATTTTGAAAAGGAAATTCCAACAGCATGGCCAGCAGAGTCCCGTTGCATTCTCGATTCTTCTTCCTTCACCACAGGAGAGACCTACATTTCTTCTGAGTCATTGGCCCATGTTATTGAAGTAAAGCTCATTAAAGCTGTTCAGCACAAATTCATGGTGAACCCCACCATCACATCTATGATTGTGTCTGTGCAAACAGGAGCAAAATCCAACTGCTTTTTCCTAGTCTGAAAAAATAGATTTTCTTGGGTGTATTTCCTAAGAGATGCCATTTAAAAAGCAAAAATAGAGTAAGAACCTTACTCCCAAATTCTTCACTGTGCAACTAGTGATGCTAATAAAATAAGGAACATTTATTGTTGAATCGAGACAAGTGTATTCATAGGTAAATATATGTTACTTATCTACCATAACCTATCTTACTTATCAGTGCAAAATAAAAGATATCATATAATTTTACTTTTTCAGAGAGGACACCAAAACCAGTAAGTTGTGCTGTTTGTAATGATCCATTGAAACTATTAGACACTATTTTATTCTCCTGCTTTATATTATAACTAAAGAAGAGAGTATTGTACCTTGCATTTGTTGCCTAACAAATGACCTGAAAAATTAGTGACTTAAAGCTACTATTTTCCCCACACTTCTGTGGGTCAACTGAGAAGTTTTGATCTGGGAGAGTGTGCAATGTGGTCAGGGCTGGGTGTCCTCGGAGGGACTCACACATAGCTCTGTGGATTTAGCTGGTAGAGCAGGAATTTTTTTTTGATGGTCTAGAGAAGGCTAGTCAAGGGCAACTCACATGGTGAGTACAGAGTTTCCAGCAGGAAACAAAGACCCTGTCCCCAGGTACAAGCACTAATCACACCTCTGCTTGAATCCCATCTGCTAAGCTCTTCCTATCTATCACATGTCACGTGGCCGAGCCCAGATTCAAGTGGTGGAGAAATGAAATTCATTTCTTGATTAGAGTTAATGAAAAATATTGTAATTGCTTAAAAAAAATAAGTGTCCAGTACAGAGAAATGTTGGGAGAAAAACAGAGCTAAGAAGCTACTCTTCAAATTTTCATTTAACATTTAAGCTTTTCTATAATTGGAGCAGACATGACTTTGGGTTGGGATGGATGGGTGGGGTTTTCTAGGCTGCAGCTATAAACAGAGATTTCTGGGAATTTGAAATCCAGCTAAGGTCAGGGAGTCAGCTCTTGAATTAGAGCAAATCACTGCAGTTAAAGAGAAGTATCTCTGTTCCACTCAGTGCCACCACTCGGAAACTATGAACTACGTCTTCAAGTTATAGAGTTGCCCTTGGCAATACCAGCTAACTGTATTCCATTGGGTTCCCAGAAGCCCTTGCTACAAGTCTCAGGAACTGACATCTTCTCGTTTGTTGGCCTGCTGCTAGCTACCATCCAAATAGTTCAGTGCCACTGTATTTATCCCCAACCACTTAGCCTGGCCGAAAGTTCTAGAACTTGAGAACACTTCCTCAGTGATCAGCTTTTCCTAGGAAGCTGATGAGGAATTGCTGCCTTATGGCCAGTGAGTGTCCTGCTTTGAGACCTGTCCACTACTTGGGCTTCTCTTGACCAGATTGTGATGAGAATTGAAAAGAGGGAAAATGTGATGGATTCCAGGGTTTTTTTTTATACCTCTGTAGGCCTCCAAAAGATACATAAGTGTTCTATAAGCATGCTTCTATTTTTATAGAGGTAGATGTAATTCATATGTTGGCCCCCAAATGATACTGGATTATGTGGGGTGAAAATTGGGAAGAAAAGCACATAAATAGAAATCAGACTCCAGGGTTGTAACATGGGAGAGGTCTGCAAAATGGGTCATGAGCATAAAAGTGAAGTGTGCAGCAGCCCTCTTGCCCTCCTCTGCTCATGCAGGTGTCCCTCATTGCGAACCTTCTCCCTTAGCAAAGCAGCAGCGGCAGCTCCTCCCAAGGCTGCCACCTGTGACTATGCAGACCTCTCAACCAACCTGTCCTTTCGGGGACAGCTCTCTCTGCCTGCTGTGTCTGTGCAAGCATCCTTTACTCTTCTCTCCCTGTTTGGATACAAAAAAAAATAAATAAAAATAAATTGGTGTCAATATGCACTGTACCCTTGCTTTGGTGCTTTGGGGAGGGGTTGCAATTAAACACACTCATTCCATCATCCCTATAAGCCAGGGTCAAAGGGATTGTCAAGGTATTTCTGAGGCATTAGTGGTGGGTTTTAATGGGAATAAAAGATAAATAGCCATCATTTGGGGAGATTTGTGGGGGGGTAAAAGGGGAGAGGGACCGCAATGCAACAGTGGAGGATTATTGGTGTTTTGGTGGTGGGTGTGGTCACATATATTTGAAGAGGTGCAAACCAGTACGCCTAAACATTTTTTTTAAAGATTTATTTTTTATTTATACATACAAGTTGGGGTACAGGCCAGAGGCGTGGGGCGGCGAGAGGGTTCACCAGAGACAGAGCGGGGAGCAGAACAGGCAGATCAGAAGTACACTGCTGAGGGGAGCAGCGGGAGAGGCAGGAGAGGTCTGCCTTGCCATGTGGGATTCTCCCCGGGCGGGCGTCGAACTCGCGTCGCCGCTGCCGACAACTCCACAGCGCGGCGCTCAACCGCTGCGCCACCGGGGAGGCCCGCCTAAAACATTTTTTAAAAGATTTATTTATGTATGTATACAAGAGGTGAGGTGTAGGTCAGAGGTGGGGGCAGTGATGACAGGATTCACAAGAGACGGAGTGGGGAGTAGAACAGGCGGATCAACCGAAAGACCCTGCTGAGGGGAGCAGTGGGCGAGACAGGAGAGGTCAGCTGCGCCATGTGGGAAGCTCCCTGGCTGGGGATTGAACTCGTGCTGCAGTGGCTGCTGATAGCTTCATAGTGCTGAGACTTAGCCTCTTGCACCACCAGGGAGGCCCAGTACCCCTACAACTTACACACGCAGTGTTGTTAACCAAAATTGCCCCAATCAAAAACAATTTAACAAACAAAAATAAAGCAGCCACCCTTGAACTCGTGCACGCTGGCACCTGTGGCTGCCACTTTTCAGTCTCCAGATTCCCTTCCCAGGGTCTGGGCATTGTGACCTGCAGCTCTAGTGTAAAAATTATATCCTCTAGGTAGAGTCTACCTCTATCAGGTAGAGTCCTTCCTGGAGGTTTACCTTAATTATCATAAGTTCATCATTGGTAACCAACCAATGATTTAGAAAAATGACCAAATTTCTCAATCCAGTGTCTTATTTCTATTACCCTGGGTCCACTACCCTGGGTTCTACCAACTCTGAGTTTGCGATCTGTCTGCCCTTCTGGTCCCTTGCCCTGGAATCCCTCTCACCCCCTTCAGAGGCTGATCTCTGATTCCTGGGTCTGAAACAGATCCAGGCACTTTCAGAATTGTTAGTTTCCTTCTGGTTGTTTGCCTTGGATTCTGAAGGTACCTCCCTCCTCTCTATACCCTTTTCAGGAATTCCAAGATTTACTGCCTTTCACTTAAAATGTTTTCCTGAACTGTCATTGTATGTAATATATTTTGCCCGGAGAGCACCAATCTGCGTTGTCTGTAGGACAGGTTGCTTTCCAGCTTCCACAACCTGGTCAGTTTCTCATATCACCAGCCTCATTCTGGTCCAGGTTTGGGAGTCAGATAAGCAGGTCTGATTCTTGTTCTCCCAACTGTCTGTATTTGATACAAGTAGCCTCTAAGATGGGCATGTCAAGACATGTGAGTACCATATTCATACCTTCATAGCTGATTTTTACATGAAAAATGAAGACACCAGAGAAGAATATGAATATGAATAGCACTGTAGGGAAGTGCTACTCAAGGAAGTACCCAGAATAATAAGTGAACAAAGGAATTAGTTCTGAATCATCAAAGAAAAAAATATGCTTCCTTCAATGCAATAACTCTGTAAAGAAGTTGTGGTTTGCTCTTTCCAAAGCTCAGCTAGAGAATTCACAATAAACCTGACCAATTAAACTTTAAGGGAGTCTAACTGTTAATGAGCTTGTATTTTATGGCATTCGTTTTGCATAAATGCCTTGTCTGATCACTTATGACCTAGAAGAGTGGCCCAAGGTATTTACAAAGTGCATGGATCACTTGCACGCTATTAAAATGATCAACGTCACCTTGACTTCTTTACTTGTTCCCATGACTACCATATAAATTTCCCAAAGCCATCATTTAAATGGCCACATAAAATTTTAGATGATTTCCTTTGGAAGTGTAAGAGACCTTGAATTAATAGGATCACTTTCTGGAGGTTTAGGGTAAAAAAAGGAATTATTCCCTCTCCTCCTTGAATGTTAAGACTTTTCACTATCGTGTCTTACACATGTTCTTAAAAAGAGTTGTAATTGCAGTTTGTCTCCAACAGTGCTTTTTCTTAACCTTCCAAGAATGGACAAAAATGCTGAATTCTCTAAATGTGGAAAGATCTACTACAAATTTCCCTGAGAAAAATTATAATTATGACCTTCTACCTGGTTTTATAGTTATTGTATTTTAGATAAATTAGTCAGCCAAATAGCACTGCAAATTTTACTTTTCATTTTGTCATTACTACTTCTTTAAAAAGCTTATGTAAGCAATTTAATGTGTCCACAATTTTCTCCAAAATGTGAATATAAAAATGAGTTTATAAATTAGAAAATCTAGTTCTGTAGTACAACATCACATTTTATAATTTTAAATTATATGAAGTTAATTCCTATTGAATCTTAAACATGAAACAAACAAGATCTGCTTAATTGGGAATGTTCCAATATTTGAGTGAAAACTTAGATGACTCACAGATTTTTAGAATGCAAGAAAATATTCTTCTAATGAAAATAGTTAATAATGTAAATTTTTTTTACAAAGTAAAGACTGTAAAATCTATAAAAAAGATTTTTCTAAATGTTAGGTGGACTAACTTAACACAATCAGATTGAGTAGCATAAAACTAAGAAAATGAATGTCATTTGGTTTGATACAGGACAAGATAACATGGAATTTAGATTAGTTTTCTAATTTCAAATATTTTTGAATAAAGTGAACCCAAGTAAACATTAGCATTTCTGAAGAATGTTATATTGATAGTTGCTAAAATTCTCCATCCTATAAACATTTAGGTAATAAACAATGTCTGATTTTCCCAAATTTTATTTTATTTCACAGTCTAGTAGATATATAGCTGTATAGCTATATATTTCCCGAGGCGGTCAGCTGCAATTCCTGAGGCAACATATAATATTAATTCAGTTTAGTCTCCTGAATTTCAGGAGATTTTTGATGCAGACCACATACTATATTTATTTTATGTTGATGGCTTTAGTCAAAGGATTAAGTGATTTATTTCTGAATAGCTATTTATCTTTTTCCTGTTTAAAACTAAACATTTTTCCTTCTATTTATATAGTAAATGTGCTGAGTGAACTCATCTATACATTTATGGAATCATGCTACTTGCTGCTAAAATTAATGTAGAGTATAGCATATTTACTTTTATGAGAAAATTCAATATTTGTTTAACTTGACTAATGTATTACTTAGAAGTAAGCATTAATATTTTGTGATTTGGTACCTATTTTTTGAAATATCAATCCGAAAGCATGAACCATATTCTGAACACCAAATCACTACATTAACCTCTTCCTGTTTTTTCTAATTAGTTGAAAAGTTATGGCAAAATTCAAACTTTTCATTTGGTTGTTCTCTTTGCATGAAGAAATGTGTAATTTCTGATCCTGGGTTTGAGAAGCATGTGGTGTTAGGGTTAGTAGGCTCTGAAAAAGGAGGTGAGGATAATTTGAAGAATATTGGCAAGGTAATTGATTAAATATCTCATATTCAGATTCTGCCATCAGGCATTTATTTACATTTAATGATTCTACAAAATACTTAAGAATGAATTATTTTATCAAACTTTTCAAGATAGCCATTGAGACCAATTATTTTTTCTAGATATGCGTCATCCATTAAGATTAACTTTATGAGCAATTGTGGAAAAGTATTCGTAAGTTAGGAGTTGCATTTTTAGGACACTTTGAAAATAATGGAAAAATAGTTGATTGAGTTTAAGGAAATATTACCAGACTTGAGGAATCTCATTACCCCCAGTCAGGAGTGCAATTGGCGAACCAATTGAGGTCTTGAACCAAGACCTCGAATGGTGTGAAGGTCTTTTCTCCCCACATGCTTGTCTGCATGTCTGTTTGTCTGCTTATGTTCCTCTCCTGATGGCAGGAGGAAAGCTGCTACTCCATACTCTCAGAATATTGAGACTATGGGCTCAATTCAAGGGGAAGATTGATATCAATGGATTGACCCAATCCCAGTTTCCATGAGAAGACCAGCAGTCCAAGCTTGGATCAGGCCTCCATCTTTGGTCAATTAGAAATAGTCTGGCCCTAGTAGGGAGGACCACTATCACCCCAGAAAAATGGGGAGCAGTTACTAGAGATAAGTGAATCTCTACGACTGTACAGAGGACTCAGAACATTTCTTCTCAGAATCTGTGGATAAGAATAGAAAAAAGATGGCAGGGCACTAAATGTAAGTTTTAATTTTTTTAAAAAAACTGAGGTTATATTGGTTTGTAACATTGTCTATGATTTAGGGGTATATGCATGTTTTCACACCACACCCACACCAAAGCCCCCATGATCCTCTACCATACTTAGTGATTTGTTCTGGAGTCAGTGTTTACTTTTGCTCATTTCCCACCCAGATTTCCTTCATTCCTTGGGTTTTGAGTACAATTCAGAAAGGAGATCTTTGGCTCTAATTATAGTGAACTCCTTTATCAGGTTTTGCCTAAACATTTTTTATGGACAAAAAAATATTTACACAGTAAAAGAGGGTATACTGGAAAGAATTCAGGCATTGGAAACTGAAGATTTCCATTCACATTTTCTCTATGCCTCTTGCTAGTTAGTAGTCAAGTTACTTAACTACTTACTAGTTGCATTGACTACATTTGCAATCATAACAATAACTTCTAAAATCTCATATGTATTTCTACCTCCTGTTACATGGTCTCTGGAGGTTTGTTGCCTCCTATTTTTCTCAAGCTGAGACTCACTATCTGTAACTTGCAATGATTATGGCAAAGAGGGAAAGAACTCTGGAGGATCCATTGATTTTGATGAAGTCTTAGATGCAATGCCTAGAAATAATTAGATTTATCCTGCCAGAAGGTAGAAGCACAATCCAATTGTGCACTTAGAAAGCAGAGAACTGTAGCTGTTTGGTCATCAGCTCTTCTGAGTCTCAATTTCTTCATAAATAATATAAAAATGTAGAGAATAAGACATGATAATATGTGTCAAATACCTGGTAAGAACAGTGTTATTGCATATAATACTTTTAATATAAAGAGTAATAGTTTTATCAATTAATACAATTAACGATTTTGACATTTAATCTCAGCATATTCTGCTGCATTACAAAAAGAATTTAGGAAATTCACAAGGGTTAGCAACCCATAGCCCGCAGGCCAAATATAGCCCAAACCAATTTCTGTAAATTTAGTTATATTGTGACACAGTCATGCCCATTCCATTGTTATGCCAATAACTCTTTTCACTCAACAGAATTGAGGAGCAGCAACAAAGATCTTGTGAACCATAAGCATTTACATTCTTCCCTTCTAGATAAGATGTTGGCTGATCCCTGTTTTAAAGCAATAGGAAGTAGTGAACATAATTACCTGTCTTAATTTGTGTTCCCTTGAACGTAGAGCCTGATGTGAGGACATGAGTACAGGTAGTTTTTGTACTGGAGGTGATCCAGGAAGCAGGCGAGCAGGGGTGTGGCAAGCCAGAAGTGCATGTGCAGGTATATTATTGAGGTATCTGCTTTTGCTCCTGCAAGCTCATGTCCCCCAGTACTTAGGGCTTGCTGCGAGAAGGATTGCCCCAGTACTTCCTGGCTGTATTTGCTGGTGGGTCAGTGGGGCTCCAAAATGTTGGCCACTGTTGAAAGCAGAAATTAGAAAGATAGAAAGTAGAAAGGTGATTACTATCAGTGGGCTCTTGCAATGCACTGTGGCACTGTTACAGGGAGGCTGAAGTCAGAGGAGCCACATGGGCTCAAGGTGCCTGAGGTCTCTCTTCTCATTTAGCTCTTGAGTCAATTCTATTGACCATTGTTGTGATGTACAATGTAGAAAGTAGTAGATGGAGAAGCTAGGAGGAAAGATGATTTTGTCACTGGCATTAGAATGGTGCCTGGATCTCAGGCTAAGGTGTAATAAAAACAATCACTCAGAAGGGCTAAGTGATGAAAAGATCACTTGCCATTTCCAGTTGCTTTTTCTTTTTTCTGTAAGAGAGAAAGGTGGAGTCTGTCAGATAAAATCTATCCTATATTCTTATCCTCTTAGGTTTGACAGTAATGTCACTGATAAAAAAAATTCCCCTGTATCTTCAGTTGGGATGCAGAGTGCTGAAATCTAAAGTGGTCTATCTGTTACAGAGAAGATACCATCAACCTTTGTCTATATTTGTATTGCAACCAAAATAAATACGTTTCTAGTACACATGTTTAAAACAAGAGATACAATCACTTGAAATCAATCTGGAGATGAATGGTAGGAGGAAAAGTGAATGAAATCGAAGAACTCACTCCTGCTTCCTTAAGGGAAACAAGATATTTCCCCCCCCCCCCATAAATATCAGACAACCTCAGTGAATGAGACAAGATGAAGCCATATGGCTGAGTCAGATTATTAAATACAGTGTACTGCTAAATATGGCTCCATCAGTGTTTGAAAATCTACCTCTCTGTTTTTAAAAGAAAAGAACCATTGTAAAGAAAATTGCATTTGCTTATACTTCTGGTGCCTTACAGTTCATGGAGCTTCAGACTTTGAAATCATAATATACTAGGTAAGCTGGGGCGTCCCTGGTGGTGCAGGGGCTAATGACACAGTGCTATCAAGCTATCACCAGCCACTGTGCCTGAGTTCGACCCCCAGCCAGGGAGCTGACCCACATGGCGCAGCAGATCTGTCCTGCTCTCCTGCTGCTCCCCTCAGCAGTGTATTTCAGTAGGTCTGCCTGTTCTGCTCCCCATTCTGTCACTGGTGAATCCTCTCACCCCCTGCACCTCTAGCATGCACCCTAGTTCTTGTATGCATAAATAAATAAATCTTAAAAAAATATATACTAGGTAAGTTATAATGCAAAGACAAGCATGTTTGTTCTCAAAGGAATTTTATTAAAATTTATTATCCAACTTTCTTTGCGAGGGAAGAGGTAAATATAAGTAGAGATAGTACTTAAAGATGTTGATGACATTTTATAATAACTTTATCAAATGATGAATAATAGGAAACTTTTATAAAAGAACAGTTGTTTATGTGAATGAGTAAAGGGTGATGTGCCATGTCAAGGGAACAGTGCATGGCTCTTTCGAATAGCTCTTTATTGTTTTATTTATTAATTTTTTTACGTGCAAGAACTGGGTGGGGTGTAGGCCAGAGGTGCAGATGGTGAGAAGATTCACCAGAGAGAGAGTGGGAGCAGCACAGGCAGGTTTACTGAAGTACACTGCTGAGGGGAGCAGCGGGGAGACAGGAGAGGTCTGCTGCGCCATGTGGGTCAGCCTCCTGGCCTGGACTGGAACTCCGGCCATAATGGTGATAACACTGACTTAACCTCTAAGCCACCAGGGCAGCCCTCAAATAGCTCTGTAGTAGAGATTAAAGTTATTAAAATTTTCCAGTCTACTTCAGCTTTATCTTATTCTACCGGCGTGGGTCACGTGACCAGGTATCCTCCTTCTGAGTACTGTCTGATCTTTCCCTTTGATGTAAATAACCACCTGCTTTTCAAATCCAAATGGCCACTTTCTAGGAGACCCTCCTGCCTCCATTGGGTATAGACTCAGATTGCTTTTGAAATTCATTCATGAAGTAGTCTGCCATAAAAATAATACTCTATGCAAAACTTACACTTAATATTTTTCTAAAGTATGTTTTATTCCCTTGGATTGATCTACTTCTCTGAAAAGGAGCTATGATTTCTTGTAAACCTCCTCTCACCCCTAACTGAACCCGTTGCTGGCTTGAATACTTAATGTTGGTGTCACGGAATACTCAGTTTAGGCTACTTAGTCAAGAGTTCTTTTAATGAATGAATGAATGTGTCATCCTTACATTGCCACAGTGTCAAGTAAACGCAAGTCTTGAGTTCCATTGTCCTGTGTTCGTGTGCAAACAAATAAAAAGTGTGATATTTGTTCTTTCACTTAGAAGATGATGAATTTGTCTTCTAAGGTTGACAAATACATGACAATTACTGCATCCCAATTTATAGTGATTGAGTCTTAAAATTGGGGTCCACTCACCTTGTTCACAGGACTGTGTTCCCCATACTAGGTTGTGTGCCCCAAATTGGCAGCACCTAAAACTACACCATGGATGCTTGTTTAAAATATGAATTGTAAATCTCCATCCCAGACCTTCTGAATTGGAGGCTTTCAGGAGGGAGGAGACGTGGAAACTGATTTTTATTAAGTAAACTAGTTAGTTCTTATATGTGGGCAAATTTGAAATATACTCATATGGGGAAAACTCCCTGTGGGGCTTTAATATGACCCAGTTTATAGAGCCACAGGTTAGGAAAAGCCAAAGGCCATAGAAAACTCTTGAAAAACTCTAGGTGGAATTTTCCTACTTTGTTATTATGCTATTTTATAAAATCCCATTTTGAAAATTTAAAAAAAAAACAACTAGTTTATCAATAAGCATCCTTTTGGAAAGTCTCATTTCCACAGTTGTTCTGTAACTATCTGGAATTTATTGACTCATTCACTCTTGTGTTTTTCAGTGCAGCTAGTTTCATTGCATTTCTGGAACTTCCAGTGGTTTAAGAAAGAGATCAACTCCAGGGTGTGCTTTTTCTTCTAGGAATTTGAACATCAAACAGTCTGATAGGATAAGAAGACATTAACTGATATGTCTGTCAATGTTACAAATTAAATTTTAGATCCACTTTCATTATTATTATTCCATGAAAATTACTTTGAATGCATTTCTTGGGGAACTCTAGTAGGGATCATAGCTTTTGGTATGTACATACATATGTACGTACATATGCATGTGTATGTACATATGTTATGTATCTTTATCATCTTACCATCTCTCAGTACTATCCAAAACTATAGATTAAATTCCTTATTGCAACAACTTACTTACTCACCAATCTATTTTATATTCCAATACATATTAACAGCAGACGTTCCAGTTCTTTATTGATTTCTGTGAAATCTCTGGAAGGTCTGGCCTCTGCCTATTTTCTTGCAGAGAGCCAGAACTTTTTTGGTTAAGCTTCCTGAGGAGCGCCTTATTCCCACTTCTCTAAATATAGATGTCGAGTTTAATAGTAGCCATGTATTTTGCCCAGGTACATAATTAACCATGATGAGTTGAATGAGCCATGTTTTTGATAACTCACAAAGCTCCTTTTGATATTATCAATTTAATTCTGAAATAAAAAGTAAATCTTCAAAAGAATTCTGGAATTCATCAGTTAAATATCTCACTTGTCAAGAGGCAACAAGTAAGTTTGTTTATACATGTATCTGTGTTTCTAAGTGTCTCTGTATCCTATTTAGCATACTCAAGAATCCATGACAAAAGGAATATACCATAGTGATCATATGTTGGCTATTTTAAAAATACTAATTTTTTCTTGCAGTTGTTCCCTGGAATATGACTTAAACCTAAATCCCTTGAGTATAATTTCGATATTTACTTACAATGATATAATCTCCTGATTATACAAAAACATATTTATATATTTTTTATCTTAAACATAAAATTATATCCCATATAATTATATAAAATTATGAAATATTCTATAGCTTTGCCTTTATGATTTATTTGGTGAAGTTGTCAGAAAGAATGAGCCTCAAATGTCAGTTAATTTTTCATTATTTTAAAGAATTTTTACAGGTTAGCATTGCTTTTCCAACAGCTCAAAGATTCTGATCCAAAATCATGAGGTCAAACTAACCATTTGCCTAATGACTTCTTGCAAGTTTGCTTTCAAGCCAGTGACTGCTAATATTCCTTGGTTACCCCAAGGCTTCTGTGACTCTGATAGTTCTTGTGGATGCCATTGTGACTTCTAGGAGACTTACTAAGCATTTGAAATTTTCAACTTCAATATTCCAAACTTTTAGGAATATTAGAAATCCTAAGTGGGATAGTTAAATCCTATTCAGTCCTGGAAGGGGCAACGTGTGACTCCATCTGCAAAGATGTAAGGATTATTTCATCAAACCCTGTGTGTTCTTGTCTTCAGCCTTATAAATGATGGGGTCGCTAGATAAACAAAGGGACAAATGTAATAACCTAATTTAGTGGTAAAAATATCTGAATTGATTAGGTTTAAAGACATTGCAGAAGGACCTCCCTGGTGGTGCAATAGGTTAAGTGCAGCACTAGGAAGCTATCCAGAGCCAATGCAAGAACGAGTTCCATACCCGGCAGGAAGATTCCCACATGGCGCAGCAGACCTCTCTGCCTCTCCCCCTGCTCCCCTCATCAGTGTCTTTCAGTCGATCTGCCTGTTCTGCTTCCTAATCTGTCTCTGATGAATCATCTCACCCCCCACACCTCTGGCCTACACCCCAGCTTGTATGCATAAATAAATAAATTTAAAAAAAAATAAAGACATTACAGAATTATACAGGAAAAATTGGTTCATCTACTCAAAGTAAATGTATTATTAATATCATCATCATCGTCATCTCCATCATCGTTATTATTTATTATTATCATTTAGCACTCTGGCAATTTTTATCTTGGAAAAATTCCCTTTTTTGGGTTTATTTTGCTTACACCTTAAATTTTGGTAAAAAAAAATACCTACCTGATTTGACATATGGTCATAATATAAGCCTAGTTCTCAATCTGCTTCCTGTGACATGATAGTGAATAGATGCCGTTATATGCCAGCAGTGCTTAATCTTTAGAAGAACAATGTCATCCAACAGAAGGGAATGGAGCATATGAAAAAAAAAAATCTTCAGTGAAAATGTTCTATTGGATATATTGATTTTTTAAAAGATATTGCTATAGTTCCTCTTCCCAGAATAGTTTGTTGCCTTTATGCACAACTTCATTCTTTAGTCCTTTTCACTCACAGGCTTAATAAAATAGCATGGAAGCTCTCAAAGTGTCACCAAGTTATCTGGGGCACTATTATTGTTCTCAGACTTTTCAGCTCAGGGTGGAAGGGAAAGGAAAATAGATAAACCTGAAATGAAATATGAAAATTATTGTAGCTTTGGAGATTTGGTTCAATGTAGACTACCTTATTTTAAACCAATATGTTAATAAACATCAAGATGAATGTTAAAATGTAAACAAAGCAACAAAGCTATTAAAAAATTCAATAGCTTCACGTATCTGCTTACATATTTATATTTTTTTTCTTGAAACTTAGCATCAGACAAATAGATGTTTTCAGGAGCAGTTACACATACTAATAAAAGTCCTAATAAAGTGCTAAAATAAAATCACACTCTCGACATCACTCATGTCATCTGGTGGTAATGAAGAGCTATAGGAGTAAATATTGCTATTATTCTCGATAGCAATTAAGATATACGCTATCAACAAAATTTTGCCACAAGTCATTTTT
This sequence comes from Scalopus aquaticus, assembly GCA_004024925.1. NCBI lineage: Eukaryota > Metazoa > Chordata > Mammalia > Eulipotyphla > Talpidae > Scalopus > Scalopus aquaticus. Next base: position 102,750 of record PVIJ01004781.1, read on the forward strand.
GATGATGATTTTAGAGGTGATGAAATCATTTATTGCAATTTAAAATGTAAATAAATAGCTTCAGTTTTAGAATTTAGTCATTGTCAAATCACCTTTTAAATCATTCTTAAATGATTTAAAATCATTTAAAGAGGTCTAGATATAGCATACATTGGGTCAATAATAAAAACTTATTGACTGACTAAATTATATTTTTTATCAAAAGAATAATTATCTGACAACTAGAATAAATGTTAAGAAAACTGCTTGGAAGAAATAATATTTAAAAGAGTTTCTGTTGGTTGTTTCACATTTCTCTTCCTTTTTCTTTTAAAGTATTCTTTACTTGCAGTCAGACAACATTCAAAATCACTTGAACTATTTTCAGTGTTTCCCCACACAAAAGAACAATGTTTAACAACTTAAAGCATTTTCATATTTATTTTCTGAATTATTTACTCTATAACAGTTCTAATCATGTTCCAAATGTTAAAATCATATTCTCTCAGGTTTTAATAAAATGAAAAAACTATCACAGAAGATACTTAAAATATTTTATGGTTTGATCATGAGAAGAAGATAGAGAGAAGGATTCTAGAATGCCATCTAAACACTGTGGGATGGGGACCTCTCTGGTAGCTCAATGGGTTAAGTTGCAACACTTCGAAGTGATCCAGAGCTACTGTAGCAAGAGTTGGATCCCCGGCCAGGGAGCTTCCCACATGGCGCAGCAGACCTCTCCTGCCTCACCCGCTGTTCCCCTCAGCAGTGTATTTCAGTAGATCTGCCTGTTCTGCTCCCCACTGTGTCTGGTGAATCCTCTCACCCCCTCTCCCATACACCTCTGGCCTACACCCTAGCTTGTATGCATAAATACATAAATCTTTAAAAAATATATAAAAAGTAAACACTGTAGGATGGGAAACAGTTTGGGCGCTGGAGAGCAAGGAAAATACCAAGCAAGTGAATAAAACAATCACTAGACAATAGAAATGTTTGAAGATATTAATATTAAAAAAAAAGTGTCACAGTCAACTGAGGACCACTCATAAACAGAAATTTCTAAATCCCTCCTGCAGAATTCCAAGAAAGATGGCGCATAAACCCCAAAGATAAATAAGAAGAAAATAAAAGCTTTTTATTTACTTATTGCTTGTGTAAGAAAACAGAGAGAAAAGAAACTAAGATCAGAATTTTTTTCACTGTTTTCGTTGAGTTACAATTCAGACGAGGCACGTCAATGCTGATCTGCATCCATTTATGATAGAGGATCATCTATTTGAAAGCTATTCAGGGAGAAATGTGAGCTAATATGGATTATTGAAATCATGTGAGAGTCACGTGTTGAATGACCCAATGAGAAAATGTAAGAAGGATTTTGAAGATAATCATTTGTTACTGAACTTCAAAGGTTAGATTACATTTTCTTAGGTCTGTTTATGTACCCACTGATAAGATAGCTTATACTTAACATTAGTGTTAAGTCTTACAATAAGTAATTTACAGTAGGTAAATTATGGAGACTGTGATGTGGTTAGAGAGCAACTTAAACATAACATACGAGGGCAAACTCCCAGTCTAGGGCAAAATGATCCACACAGCTTATCTGAGATGTGGGTGGGGGCCATCAGGGTTACTCTCAATAGCTCTAGTTTTCATTCTGGGCACAAGTTGGATGCAATCATGTAACTTGCTTTGGTCAATGGAATGTGAGAGGAGCTGTGTATCATTTCCAGGTAGAGACTTAAAATAACCAGGGTAGGGTCACCCTCTTCCCCACGAGTCCTGTAGGGTGGAAACACATTAAAGATGGAACTGCTGTCATCCTGGGGGACTGATGATGGGCTCTTCCCACAGAGCAACCCAAGTGTTAAATTGAGTATCTCATTACGTCTCAAAGAACCTGTAACAGTGTGATATCCATACAAAGGTGAGGTTCCAGTTTCCCTACCCCACCCAAGAAAGGTGGAGCTGGACACAGGGGAGAAGCTAGAGAAGACAGGAGAAGGAAGGAAGGAAATCAAGAAGGCCTAGAGGAGGAGTGTAAAGCAGAGAGATGTGTGAGGAGGTCATCAGGGTGGTGAAGCCACACTTGCTCTTTGGGCTGGAACTTGTAGCAGGTACTGAGGGGACATGGAAGGAGACACTTAAGGGAGACATGGGTGAGAGAAACATGGGTGAGAGACCCGTGGGGAGACTGGCAATGGCAGCCTTTATCTTGACTTGAATTTTGATTTTGTTCTTTTCCTTCCAGACTTGCCTCACCTCTTCTGCTCCTTTCCTGTGGGTCCCCACAAGAAGGTGCCTTAGACTTCTGGCAAGGTTTGGGCCAACCCTATTTTACTGGGCATTTACCCACAGGGGAATGGGTAACTTTGGGTGCTTGATTTGGAAATTATGTTCTTTCATATTTTCTTCTCTTTATCACACACAAATTGTATTAAAGCTCCTTTTCATCGAAGGTGTTATGTACTAGGAAATGCTTTGTACATTGTGGCAGATAGCAGAACCTATTTAGAGCAGCCTAGTTTGGGGGGCCAAACACCCTGCCCACTGATAGTCCTGTTATCATTGGATTGTTTTGAGAATCAAAGATAATTCATTTTTGATATTTGATGTGGTATCTCGTAAATGCTCATAACTATTACTGTTAAAAATTTTTAAAAGATTTATTTATTTATTTATTTATGCATCAAAGCTGGGGTACAGGCCAGAGGTGTGGGGTGGCAAGAGGGTTCACCAGAGACAGAGCTGGCAGCAGAACAGGTAGATTGATGGAAATATACTGCTGAGGGGAGCAGCAGGCGAGGCAGGAGAGGTCTGCTGTGCCATGTGGGAATCTCCCCGGCCGGGCGTCAAAACTCACGTCCCGGATATCAAACTCGCATCGCCACTGCTGACAGCTTAACCGCTGCACCACCAGGGAGGCCCTATTATTGTTAAAATTTGTTTTCAGATTGGATTTTTTAATGATAATTTTACAAAGTTAATTTTTAAATTCATCATATTAATTTTGTGAGGTTTTTCTCGTTGTCTTACCTTGCTAATTAATTCCTAAATAATGTAAGTCACCACATGTGCTCGAAGTGTATACCATGTTGATAATCTCAATAGACAGGAAACCTAGGTAAGACACAAAAGTACTTGTTTTTACAATTCATCCAGGGGGAACTGGCTCAAAGAGTTGAGAAGAGAGTTATAGTGGGTTAGCTTCTGGCTGTCCAATGTGTTTATGGTGCTCTAGGAAACTAGATGTGAACAGTCAAGAGTTATGTTTCCAAGAGTACCAAAGGAGCAAAGGAGTTATTGCTGAGATCGTGTGATTCAAATCTGCTTGTAACTCAGAATCATTCAGAAATATGATAAAAATAGATAAAGGTTATCGTTTTTGAAGAATTTGGCTGTGGATTTTACAATTGATAAGAAAAGAGTTAACAATTTCTGGAAAGAAGAGATACACATGATAAGATATAGTGATGCCAAAAAGGGCAAGTTCCTTTTCTTTAGGAAATAATTTCCATCTGCAGTTTTGACTTTGACAAGGCTCCGGGATTTGCTATGGAATGCATTCAGTAAAGAAACTCTGCAAAGTCTTTCAGTGGGCTTGTATTGTTGATGGGGGTTTTGTAATGTAAAGAGGGGTATCACTGATTAACTGAGACATAAAGCTTTCAAAAATTAAATGACAAAAATGTGCAATGGAGCTGGCTATTTTCATAATCCCTTTAAAGCGAGACTTTCTATAAAACACAAGCTACCCAGAAATTATTTCCATAGTCAATCTGTCTTAATATTTAGAACAGCCTTGGAAATTTTTCTCAAATTTTTCCAATCCACACAAACGTTGTTCAGCCTATGTCTTCCAGTGGAGATTAATCTGTTATATAAGATGAATGAAACCTTTGTTTAATTTCATTTATAGTTTATATTTAACTTAATTTATAGTTTTCCTCTTCCTGATTTGAGAAGAAAAAATGGACTCCATGCACCTTGGCACCTAACCCAAGGCCTCAATTACCTTATACTTAGCTCTGATTATTTTTTTCTGCTCAACTCCTTGATAGAACAAATTTTCCAAAGTAGATTGCAGACAATAACTTTAAAGGTATTAGTAAGGTTGCCCAAATATTGAAGAATCAGACTTTCACTGTCTTAGATAACAGCATTTTAAACCTCTGCTATAAAATAGCCTCTTGGCATTCTAGAAACTTCCTGGCATACAGTTATGCTGTTTAAGGTTAACTTGCAATTCACAGTGATTAAATAGAAATGTTATCATTTCTAAATCTTCATTTAGCTTGTAATTCAAATGCACATTTGACCAAAAATAAAATGATAAAATGTCAATGTAACTGGCATCTGTCCAGTACTTTGAAGTTTCTTACTATTACCTCATTTACATGAAAGAAAAAGTTCGGAGAGTGTAAGTGAATTGTTCATGGACACATAGGCATAAACCATGGGGCCAGATTTGAATGTGATTCAACTCTAGATTTTCTACATATTCCATGCTACCAAAATTAACCTCCATAGTAGCATATCCGAAGGAAATGTAAAAGCCAAGGATGGCATTTAAATCTTTCCCATAGCCACAAACCAAAAGGTTAAAGGAAACATATGGAGTTAATTTTAATAATACATTTTACTTGATCTAAAATGTTAAGAATATTGTTACTATAGCACATAATAAATCTAGAAATTACTAGTGTTTGGTTTTTTTGTACCAAGTCTTTGAGCCTCAGTATGTACTTAAAATTCATCTCAATTTAGATGCCAGATTTCCATCAGAAATACTTAACTTGTATTTATCAAATGTAGGGTTATAAAAGCGGATTCACATATCCTTTATTCTAAAGTACTTAAATATCTTCCAATGACCAATGATTAAATTCACTGTTCATTTTCAGATTAAAATTTAAATTACACTTAAACATTTAACTATAAAGTTATACTAGCTATGTGTGACTTGGTCAGCTGACTCACTGCAGAACTGAACAGAGAGACTTTTGTCTGACTATGTATTAGGCATTAGAGTTTGAAGCCACTTTCACGTTGTTTATTTTCTTGCATTTCAAATTCACCTATACATTGGAAGTGTAGAACCTTGAGTTCCCAGGAATATCTTGGAAGCTTCCTAAGAATCTCTTTTCCTTGGATGTTTTCTGGGCTTTTCTCCAGTTACCTGTTTTCTGAAAGTTTGTGAAAACTAGTGCTGAATGTCCTTGGTCAGCAAAATCTCTCCATATATAAGTAAACTTCTGCTTATTTTCTGAGCTTCTGCATCTTTGTATTTCTTCTCTTTTTATTTCTCACTATTTTGTCAGTTCATTAATGTATCTTCAAAGAAAAGAAAAATATTTTATCCAGAATATTTTCTTGTTTGCAATGACAGGTGCAGTCAGAGTAGATAATCCACCATTATTCCTGGAAACAATTTTAATTTTGTGGGGTTTTGGCAATACTATATACATTTCAGTTATCAAACATTTATGTTACTGGCATGATTAATATTTAATTTGTTTAGAACAATATTAGGAAAGAATATTCTGTTTTTCTATTACTAAGGCAGAGGCATTTCTTTCTGTTATTACAGTTGTTCTTTTATCATTGCTATGGGCAATGGATCCTCCTGAAATGTGATTTCACAAGGCAATTTTCTGTATTTGTCTTCTGTGATTCACAAACAGTTTGTTTGATTTTCATAACAGAAAATAATTCTCTCCATATGCCAAAAGACAACTCATTTAAATAAGCTCGGTTCATGGTTTATCAACTTGATTACATCAGTTCTTTGAAAATATAGGAGTTTATACTATGGTTTTATAATAAATTGCTTTCTCTAGTGTCATTTATATTTTACTAGAATACAAACATATAATTTGTAATGCCATGCCATCATACTAATAGAAGAAGGAGGGATTTATCCCTCTATTTCATCAAAAAGTCCAATTCATAACACGTCAATGTCAATGATGAAAGTGTTTCTTGGGCATTGAAGGATCAAAGTAAGAAAAGTGGCTTCATCTAGATGAGCATTGTCACTGGTCAGAGGAGAGAAGCAAAGTCATGATGGAGAGAGAGCACTTCTGGCTTGGGGCATGTAATATCTATTTGTTAGCTATTTCCTTCATGTGATTAAATATCAAGGGAGTTGATAACTGTTCTAAAGTCAAAACACATAGACTATGTCAGCAGATTTTTTTTAAGTTCTTCTCTTTCCTAGTAACTTTCTGAGCCCCTGACAAGTGAAGAAGGCATCCTATTTTTTCCCCAAAAGGGTAAGAACAATATAAACTAATATCAAATTGGTTAGCTACATAATCAAGCTCAATTTGGAAATTAAAAAGTTCAAAAGTCACCATTTCCAACTCCAAGATGGCTGTCATCACAGATGATTAACAAAGAAACATGGAGACATTCTTCAGAGGTTCTTTTCTATGATTATTCTGTAAATTTATTTTATTGAAGTAACATTAGTTTGTAACATTACAGAGACTTCAGGTGTACATCATTATATGATATTATACATACACGCTACATTAACTCCACCACTTACTGTCAAATGCAAACAAGCCCCAAAGCAAGGCCAAACCAAAAACATAATAAATAATCAGCATAGTCAGATTCATTTAGCTTTATGTGTTCTGTCATTGAAAGATGATGTAAGTCCCACATAACTGACCAAAATCTGTAACTTTATTTTTTTATCTTAGCATAGTCAGTAAGATAATTGTAAAATAATAAATACATAGAGTTTGTTCCTACTAGTAAATAATACCTCTCCCCAAATCCATACCCCCCAAACTTGGTCCAATCACTTAAAGTTAACTTTTCTGGAAATCACTGGGATAGTTTTCTAGTATATATTGAGAAACACTAGGAAAATACAAGACACACAATAAAATGGCATTTGAAGTATCCTTGGTTTTATTTAAAATGATAATAATAAAGAACAAGGAGACATCATTGCATTTTATTTGACATAGCGGAATAGCAAAATTGTTTTTCCTCTCTAAGTCAAGTTTGGAGATTATGGATAAAAAAGGAAGATGTGAAAAAATAATGTCTTGTGAGTAATATATTTTTGAGAAATGGTACAGAGAATATCAATAGCGTCCCTGAATTTTTCTTCTGATTTTTTGTATACTGGGTAAAAATTATTTCTTATTTTCTAACCACACAGCATAAAAAGTATAAGGTGACAATTCTACTGCTCAGATTTTCTTCCACTCCCCCAGGGTGTGGTATATTTTGCTGCTGGTTGTAATTCTCTGTTGTTTAGTGACCTTCTATGCTGATTCTGTAAATTGTGTTCTTTGCCATGTGTGATCACTGAAATCGCTCATCAGTTAACTTAATGTTCTACTAATAATTCAACAGAGATTTCCTCACAAATTCAGAACCAGTTAGTCACTGGGTTTTGGCTAAGGGGCTCTGTGTGCCTGTTAGGACGGGTCTCCATCTTTCAGTTGGCAGCTAACACCTTTACCTTAGCTTCTCTTTCCCACAATGAAGAGTTGCAGGTTCCTGTGGAGGTGAAAGAACACTTCAGACCTTCTCAGATCTTTCTTGGACTTGTGCCTTAAGCATGTCTACAGCCCTTTGTATGCAAATAGGTTGGAGCTACCCAAAGAGCCAGCAGGCAGATTTCTATGTTTCTTTTAAATCTTTTGGTTACTCTATTGTTTACTTCAGTTTCTTTACCTCCTGCAGGCAGCCCTGAATGGAGACAATCACCTGCATTTGTTTTTGTCAAACACCACCAGGTAAAGGGCTTTTTGCACTGAGGGAGTTGGAACTCAGGTCTAGTCCAGGCAGCCTCATGAGTAAGGTCTTCCAGAAAACCATCTAAGAGTTCAAAGTATGACAGTTCCCTAGGAATGGGGCTTGGAAGACATTACAACTGTTCCACTTGCCCCTCCGGTGACTGCCAGGCTGCTAGTTTTTGCTTGAGAGGAGCATATATTTCCAAGGTCACAGTGGAGCAGGAGATCTAGGAATGAGACTCAGGTAGGTTAAAATACCACTGGGCCTATCGTTCTTCTGTTCTTACCAAGACTTGGTTGATGGTGCTTTTCTAAAATACTTTCTGAATTGCTGAAGGCTTTGAGTTAATTTCCAAATTTCTAAAATGTTAATTTTGATATTTTTTGCCAATTTTCTAATTAATGGAAGACATAATTTTTGCATATCCTTACTCTGGTATATTCACCAAAATCCTTGTGCTAACTTTTCTACTCTACAATAATTTAGAGTAGTAAATTTCACAGTTGTTTCAGATTGGATTGAATTTTCAAATCTTAGTTTTAATATGCCTGATACAAAATAGAAACATACAAACATTCATTATAAATTTACCTTCTCTCTTTTCCCCCCAAATTAACATGAGGTATAGAAGTCATTTATATCAAGTAACCACAGAGTGGTCAATCTCTTTTTTCTTTTATTGGTAGATGTGGTCAGGTTTAATTCTTGAAGTAGTGTGATAATGGTAAGAATATATTTAAATTTTATTGTTTTACAAAATCATGCAAACAGAATCCTATATTGAATATGATTCTTGAATTTTTTTCCTTTCTTATACCTTAAAGTTAAATATTCCTAACCGCTAACTACTTATATAACTTCAAGTTGACCAGTCTGAATTTTAGAGAATTAACTTCCTAAGATTCATGTATAGCATTTAATTGCTTAAGAAAATATCTATACAGAAAAAGTATTAAAAGGAATCTGGCTTAAGGCAGGGCAAAAATGGAACTACTGAGTTTACTTCCACTTTTCTTTTTTTTTTTTTTTTCATTAAAACATGTGGGTTTATTTCCTGCAGAAGTTTTTAAAAACATATACACAGACACACAAACATATTTAAACAATATGCATGTAATGAAATTGCAATATTGGTAACCATAATAGCATCAGACAGGCACACATATAATGAATGCATACAGAAAGATAAAATTGGGTCACAAAAGATTGAGCATTTGGAACAGGTTGATTGCCGTATATAATCTACTATTCTGTGTCAGGTGACTGTAAATCAGATACAAATATATGCATAAATCATTTTTCTTTTTCCAGTTAACTTACATTCTAAATAATTTTCCCATGTAGTTTTGTGTTCTAGTAGACCCTGATATTCTCAAAGTGGCACAGGAATCCATGTTACATATAATAAAATGATTTATTTAGCAATTCTTTAAATGGTTGGACATTTGGGATGTCATCCTTTCTCCCCTATTCTATAATGGTTCATTGAATATCTTATTAGAGAAATCTTAATCCATATATGTGATTGATTATTTAGGCAAATTCTTGGAAATCCCATTGCTATATCAAAGATTTAAATGTTTATAAAACTCGGTACACACTATGTTGCCAGATATTTATTAAAACTTGTTTAACTTAAAGAAAATTGCTCTTTAAAGAAATATTATAGAAAGTCTCTGTTTCTTAAAGAGCAAAAAATGGTTGTTTTTTAAGTCTGAATTTTTATAAAATTTTATCCAGATTCTCTGCAGAGGGCTATATATAAGACAAAGTGGCACAAAAATTAGTCTTCCAACCCTGGCCAAAATTGACTACATTTATATTACCAATTCAGTAGAGAAATTATATCAAAATAAAAAGCTTCTATACAGCAAAAGAGACATCAACCAAAACTAACAGACACCCTACCAACTGGGAAAAGATCTTTGCACACAATACATCTGATAAAGGACTGATAACAAAAATTTACAAAGAACTCACACAACTCAACAACAAAAAAGCCAATAACCCAATCAAAAAATGGGCAGAAGAGCTCAAAAGGCACTTCTCCAAAGAAGAAAAGCAAATGGCCAACAGATACATG
>PVIJ01004782.1:0-13255 GCA_004024925.1 Scalopus aquaticus
CCAAAAGACAAAGCTCCACCACACTTGTGCAAATGGTACACAGGCAGACTAGTTTTCTCATTTCTCTTCCACACTCATATTCACTCCCTTCCACCCCACTCTATCCCCAAATATAGGCCTTTCCAAATACTATGAGGATTTGGGTCCTGAAAGCTAACTTTGTGTACCTTACTCTTACAGTTCTTTTTCTTCGATTAAAAAAAGTGACAGTTGCTAACACCCACTTGCCATTATCTGCTACTCATTGGTATCAGGCTGTCCTGGCACAGTTGCTGGAATTTTGGCCGTAATTATGCTATGAAGCAGGCACACTTTGCTGCTTCTGGGTACAACATGATACATGATTTCCTCTGGGAAAGTCAGTCAGCTATGGTAGGAGAAGTTGGGCATCCAGGCAACTTTCCCGACTGCATCTGGCAGCTCTGGACAGAGTGAGGCTGGGCAGCCAGAAAGTGGTGAGGAATTTTGGGGTGGTAAGGAGAGGGGAGGGGGCTGGTGTATCACCCCACACATTGAGACCACATTAAAGAAAAGGAACCCACCTATGAGAGGAGTAGTGAGGGACAGATGAAGATGCTTCAATAGGCCGCACCTGAGGGCAATTCTCCAAGCTGGGACTGGGTTATGAGACCATCCTCATATCCATTCCCAGTCCTCTTCAGCATCCATCCTTGAGCACTTGCCACGTTCCAGTGCCATGCTCAACAGAGGACATCAAAGGTCAGTGAGAGCACCGTTTTGTCAGGGAAGGTGCTAGCAAATGTTTGTTGAGTGGATGCATGAAGGAGGGAATGAATAAGTCTCATCCTCAAGGTTTCACACTCCAAAAGAGAAGATACAGTCAGGGCAAATGTACTAAAACAACAAAGGCGTGAACCAGGAGCCACACTGAAACAAAGCGGTGATTAATTACTTCTGCTTGGATGGGTCATTGCTTCTGAACTTTGAAAGAGAGTAAAAGTTGCCAAATTATAATCCCAGCAGAGAAAAATAATATAGCCACACACACACCCAAAAAGCATAGAGGTATAAAATATGATGCGCTTGGGAAACTGTACTGGTTCCACATGGCTAGAGAGGCAAAGATAGAAATTGGGGTGCAGGTATGTTGAGATTGTAGTAGTCCTGTGAGCCCAGAGCCAGGGCTGGCCAGGGTACCTTTGCCCCAGCCCTACAAGGGAGCTCTGCAGCGTGACTAGCAGTCAGTGTGTCACAGTGCTTTTTTAGGGCAAAGGAAATGAACAGGCATTATACAACAGGAGTCATAAAAATGGCACGCATGTGTTTTTTTAAAGTTCAGAAAATGAACTTTAAAAAAAATGAAATAGAAAATGATACCATTGTTCAAAAATGTTTTAAAAATAGACAATCTTAGTGACAGTGTGGGAATAACAGTGGGACTTGAGATGGGTTTACCTCTCCAGAAGTTTGTCTTGGTAAGAGCACTTGGCCCACAGGGGGCAGAATGGATTAGAAGGGGCAGAAGCTCAAGGAGAACGCTTAGGGGACAGGACTGCAGGCGGGGCAAGGGTGCCCTGTACGTGGCAGCTGGATGGAGAAAATAAACAATATGATGGGCCAGAATTCACAAGTAGTGGGAACTGCTTGCGCTGAGTGATGGGGTAGATAGTGGCCATTCACTAAAGTAGGCATCCTCACCGTCACTATCATCACCAAACTTTTATTTATTTTTTTATGACATTACCATCTTTTTACTCATTTTTTCTTTTTTTAAAATTTATATTTTACATAATTGTTCATTTTTGTACAATGTTTTCTTTCTTTTCCCAGGTCCTTTTAGACCACTGAGTCTGAGGAAGTACTTTGCAAGTATTAAAGCATTTAATCCTCCGCTCTATGAGGTAGGTGCTATTCTGGTCCTCATATGACAGATAAGGAAACTAAGGCATGAGTTAAAAATTTGCTCAAGTTTCATACATTAAGATTATTCTCTTCGCCTTTACTTATGAAGTTTTGAAATTGGAAATAACTTCAAAGGAGAGAGTGATAGTGGATTGAGTAATAGCGGATTGATGGTATAGTTGTTTGGTGCTTTATATGTTTTAAAATACTTGATAAAGGGAACAAAATATATAAGTGAAAAAAATCAGCTGTAGAATTTGGAGGTGGGGGAATATAGATAAAATCCCCATTATGTGAGGGGAAAAGCCCACTGAAGTAAATTCAGCTAAAACATAAGACAAGTATCATAATGAATAACAAGAAAACAACTGATCATAGTTATATCTATAAAAAATATATATTTAATACTTTATGGGTTAGAGTTAAAACTTTGAGCCAAGTCTCCGTACCCAGACTGAAAATTTGCCTTTCTGACAAACTATGAAGGTCACTTGAGTTCCCCCAAAGAGCTGAAGGCAAGGACGTGGGCGCTGCTTGTAACACGGCCGGGGGAGCATGGAAAGGAGGGCAGGCAGGGACTCAACACCTTGTCAAGGCCACCCCTAGAGACAACTGCGAAAGGCAGGGAGTGCTTCTCCGTGTCACCCACCTGGGCACATGCAGGCAGACTTCGCCATCGTCCTTGCTGCTCGTTGCCGTGGGTTGACCCTGGTGCGTTGATGATCCCAGCACTTCCTGGTGACTTGAGGCTGTTGAAAGAACAGCGCTGGTGTCAGCAGCATCAGAGAAGCCCAGGAAGGGAGCAAAGCATAGAAGCCTTCGACGTGGAAGCCCACAGTGACCCTCCTTCCATCCCAAAGCCCAGCTGTGGTCAGAGGCCAAGAGCACGCGATCTGGCTGGCAGACACAGTCAAACTGCAGCAAGTTAATAATGGAGATTCAGCAAAAGCACTGCCTAGATAGTTGAGGTCTTCTTCAGTTTCCCAAAGGCCTTTCTTATCCTTCAATATTCTACTCTTTTATACCGCCTTCAGCACGGGCCCTTACTGAGCATCTCCTCTTTCATTGGTAAAGGTACTAATGTTTGTCCACAGCTTTGTATGTGATTCCAGCAATTTTCCAACACTGCATTAGCTGCTTCACAAGACAATGCATCTTTCCCAAGATTTGGGATTTCTCTTTGCAGTGGAATTGCAATGTATTTGCAATTAGGAGAGAGTGCAGCCACCAAGTCATAACGTCCTTGGGAGGACAGATTTCCTCTGCTACGTCTGTGTGTGTCCCCAACCCCCTGACTAGCCAAACCTCATTCAACTGAGCCTCCTTCCGGTGAAAAGATCACAGTACTTATTTTAAGAAGTGCCAGAAACATCACTGATAAATGGACTTTTGCACAGGATGAAAGACAGAAATCCCTTGCCACTAGTATCCTAGATACAACAAACCTCATTGACACACATTACCCTGAGCTGCAGCCTCAGAGTTTTTACCAGGTCAGGTAAGTAGCTGTGTGCTCTCTCCTGCAGGGAGAACATGCAAGTAGGTAGGAGGTGGGGGAAAGGTGTGAGGAAGCATTCTCCAAAAGCTACCACTGGAGGCAATAATGCAATGACACCGGGGAATGATAAGGATACGGATATGACAGGCGCTTTGTCACTTCATTTTTCAAGAATGATGTCGTGAAATCTGAAAAACCTCAGAGCTCGGGTGTCCAAGGCTCAGTGGGTATCCATTTCATAACCTGAGACCAAAAGCATTCGGCTGAGTCGGGCTGTAATTGAGTGCCACCGGGGGTGCTGCCAGCAGCTCATCAAACAAAAGCGTCCAGAGTTTCTGAGCAGAAAAGGCACAGGTGAAATCCGCAGGGCCTTAGCCCCACAGGAGACAGAGCTTCTGTACAGGGGCTGGCCTTGTCTCTGTACAGGGCCGTGATTACCAGTTGGTCTGCCCTGGGAGGGTTGTTTTAGAGCAGAGGGAGGCGCTGCTCGGGGATCTGATGCTGGAGCCAACGCAAGTGGGTGGGCACTGCCCTCTTTTGCTGATGTAGTCCTTCTGCCTGCCAACTTCCTTCCCACCTCTTTGTCTCTGAGAAGCTGGAGTAAATTCACTGACACACCTATTTCCAAGGCCCAACAGGCCAGTGCCACTCCCCAGATAGTGCTCAGACACAGCTAAAGGAGAACCTCTGACTATCAGGTGACAGCAGCCAAGTTTCCTCCAGCTGGAATAAAAACTGTTCTTCACTAGAGCTTACCCAGAACCATTAAGTCACACAGGGATCCTATGAGATTTGATCATCCCCATTTTGCAAATGAGAATTGAGGCTCAGAACAGTTAAGTAACTAGCACAAGGAAGCCCAGCAAGTAGGTATTGGAGTGGAGATTCCAATATGGGTCATTGGTCACTAAGGCAGAAAGGGTTTTTCCCACTATGTCTGCTGTCCCTTTAAGGCATGGACCAGCATTTCTCAAAGGGGATTCTGTTGGACTAGGCAGGACAGTCTGTCCTTAAGGGTTCTGCCCACACAGCTTTCTGATCTGCATCCCTGTGCCTCGAACATCCTCTGGTCATTGGGACAACCCAAGCCACCCACACGTTTCCAACACCCCCATGTGGTCATCTTGAGAACTACCTGACAGAGAGCCAGAGCCACTGCCTGGGCATCCAACTGATTGAAAAATAAGCCTGTGGCTTCAATATACATTTCCCCAAGGAAGTAACAAGTTGTCATTACTAATTGTCATGAAAATGCAAATCAAAACCACACTGAGATACCACCTCACACCCACTAGGATAGCTACCATCAAGAAACAGAAAATTATAAGTATTGGCAAGTATGTGGAGAAAATGGGACCCTGTGTATTGCTGGTGGGAATGTAAAATGATGTCATTGCCATAGAAAATAATATGGCATTTCCTAAAAAAGAAAAGTAGAGTTACCATATGACTTAACAATTCTACTTCTGAGTATATACTTCCTGAAATTGCAAACAGAGTCTCAATGATGTATTTGTAAACCCATGTTCTTAGCAGCAGTATCCATAATGGTCAAAAGGTGAAGACAACTCAAGAGTCCATAAGCACTGATGAATGAATGGGTATTCCAGATGTGGTCTGGCCACACAATGGAATATTATTCATCCTTTAAAAGGAAAAAATTCTGACATCTGCTACAGCATGGATGAACCTAGAGGGTCTTATGCTAAGTGAAGTAGACCAGGCACAGCACAAATACTGTAAATTTGACTTATCCAGGATACCTAGAGTAGTCAGTTTCACAGAGACAGCAAATAGAAGAAGATTACTAGGGGGGAGTGAAGATTATCAATGGGCAGAGTTTCAATCTTGCAAGACAAACAGCATGATGGTGACTGCACAGCAATGTGAAGCTACTCTACCACTGAACCGTGCACATCACACGGTTGCAATGGTAAGTGTTATGTTATATAGACTTTATCACAACATTTAAATGCAAAACAAACACTCCAAATCCATCTAATTATAAAGCAAACATTGTATCACTACAGTAAATAGTCATTAACCATAAAAATTACCTGAGTGGAAAGGAATATTTGTTAAATTCTACCTTGAGAAGAACCTTATTAACCCCAAATAATGAATTGTGGTGGTTCTGAAGCGTGGCCAGTGCTCTCTGAGAGGAGGATGTCCACGTGGGGCTGGAACGATCCAGGCCAAAGGGGGCACCTGAGTGCTCCCTTCCTCTCATGGTTCCTGGGACTCTCTGAATAACTCGAACTACATCGAGAGATTCCAGACAGCCAACCAGAGCCCCCTCATCTCAGGTCTCTGGGTGATAACCACTTAAGGGGTTCAGAGGCTGCTCCAAGGGCCCAGCCGTTGTCAGCTTAGCATAAAGGTGATCACACACAGTGGTTCCACACCAGGCTCCCCATGGGACCGCCCTCAGTTCACACCGGCCCTGCCACTCACTAGCCTCTCATGCATTCGTGACTTAACCACTCTGAGCTTCAACTTCCTTATCTGTAGATAGAGTCCAGTGCGCAGGAGGCACTCTGCAAGTTCACGGTTGTGTTGAGTGAATGGGGGTAATATAAGCTTTGTCCAGATTGCTGTGAGAAACATGTAAAGCTTAGAGCAGTGTCAAACACCTGTAAGGACTCGATAGATAATATATATGCATATGTATTTTCTGAGGTGGAGTAATTTGCACCTGGTCCTGGCTCAAGGGATCAAAGCAGCATGAATTCAGCTGGTGGGTAACACTCAGAATTGACACTGGAAGACCAGACACACAAATAGGAAACTATCAGACCACAGGAGGCAGTAGGCTGGGAAGCTAGTGTTCTGTGGCTGGTATGACCTATACCGGCATATCCTCCAAATTCAGGTCCACTGTGCCTTGAACTTGGAAGAGTTCTATGTTCATGGACAACTATCAAAAGAACCATAGGCAGGCAAAACTGAATTAGCCCAGAATTGTTCTGTCTTATCAGTGCAGGCCCCGGGGACATGGAGAAGCTGATACAGAGGTTCCTGATAACCCAGGGTCTGATGGGTAATACAAAGGATCATGGGGAGCCCCCCACATGGGGATCCCCATTTACCAAATTATCGGCCTCAATCATCCTTGAGACTCCTTCTGACATCACTAGAACTCCTCAGCTCCCTGCCAGGGGCAGCCTAACACTTCGATGCTTCAACCTGCACTTGCCCACTGGCATGGTCATGGCTGACCTGACCATCAGAGGCAAACCCTTGCGCAGAGAAGGCAGAAACATTTATTATTATTATTATTATTATTATTATTATTATTATTATTATTATTATCATTATCAAATGACTGCTCCTTTATTGCAACATTTCCTTTGTAATCCTTAACTAGCTGGGCATTCCACCCCAGTACTGGCGGTGGCACCCGTGATGTCCGCGGGTGGCAGCCATCAGCACTGCAGCCCAGACTGAGCAGCACCCAGGATCTCTCTGGTTCCAGAGAGTTCTCTAGCTAAAAGTCCAT
Source organism: Scalopus aquaticus (assembly GCA_004024925.1). Taxonomy (NCBI): domain Eukaryota; kingdom Metazoa; phylum Chordata; class Mammalia; order Eulipotyphla; family Talpidae; genus Scalopus; species Scalopus aquaticus. Next base: position 6,861 of record PVIJ01004782.1, read on the forward strand.
GCTGCATCTGTCAGGCAATGTGGACAAATCTCATCAAATGTGCTATTTCCATTGTACTTACTGCTTTTCTGCTTTTCGTTTCTGCACGGTTTCTTGAGGACTCTGGTGATGAGGGCAGAGACAGGAGCAACCGTCTGGGGCCTGTTCTGCATGGTCAGTTTTGCTGGAATCCTAACCCTTTTAGGCACTGGTTGCCTTGGCAATGTCATCACCAACCATTTTTTGGAGACAAGGCTGGGAGTAAATCATGGGGGTCAAAGCAGATGTGGCACTGACCTCCGCACCAGTACACTTCAAGTATCTTGTGGGGTCAAACTGAGGAGGCGTGGTAGAGGCGGCTGGTGTGGGATAACCCTGGATTCAGGACAACCGAGAAAGTTGTGCCTTGGCCTTCTTTGACCAAGAGCTGAAAACAGAAACAAATTTGTTTTATAGCCACTACCTTGAATACAATGCTCATCTCTTTTCCAGAGCATGCACTGTTGGCAACTTCCTTCTGAGATTCATGGGAAAGTATTTGGCAAATCACATGCTGACATGTTTATCTTGTTAGCTGTCAAGATGAGTAAGTAGGTACGTTGAATGCCATCATTCAGCCTGCACTGAGAAACACTACTACTCAAGAATCCTGACAAAATAAATACATTTCCTAACCTGATTTGTCAGATTTATATTAATCCTTTGTTCAGAGCTTGTTGAAATTGACCTTAAATAGGCCTATGATGACCCAGGGACACGGAGACCCCCCAATTGTCACGTGCCCCACATGTTAAAGCCCCAGCTGCCAGCACGGCCTGCAGGGATGTGTGATGGAGCAGCTAGCCAGCCTGCCTGAGTATGTTTTACTTGTCCTTTAGTTTCTAATTACCCTGGAGGAGACACTGAAACCCACACATTCAGGCCTTGCCACCGATACGGGCAAAAAGTCAAAGTGAGGAGAGGTAATTGCCACATTCTTAACAGTTCTATCCACCTTTCCAGACAGTCAGAGCAAAGCCTGGACGTGAATTCAAACACAGAAGAAATAGTAAGAGTGTGAATTCTGGGGATACAAAAGCTTTGGAGTATTGAAGGACTTCACAGAAAAGAAGTGAGTAAGATGACCCCAGCCTTCTCTGTTGGTCAGCTCTGGCCTGGCCTAACCAGCAGATTTATTGATGAGTAACCCGTGGCAGTTTTATTTGTTTCAGTGTATTAATTTTTTTTATTAATGAAGTACTATTGTTTTACATCCTCGCTAATATTTTGACAAAACAGGATTTCTCCCCTCAGGTGTGGGCACCACGGGTCAGTGACAGTTTAGGAGTCCCCAACAGAGGGTCCTTAACACTATGTGTGCCGGTGCCCTTTAAATTTACCAGCCCTTGGGGCCGGCCATTTTCTGTGCCACCGCACGAATGTTATAAGCATTCAATAAAACACACACAACTCCTGAACTACTATGATATTTAAAAAACTGTAATATCTCTCATAAAACACCTTACACTTTCACCAAAACAATGCGTAAGTCTTCTAGACTGAGTACGATCAAAGAAATAGCTCCTAATAGTTCCAAATAAATCCACTATGGCGTGAAAAACCGGAGACTAGATGAACATGTATTAATACATGAGCGGCCACCTGATACTGGTGACAAAAACACGTACTAATACGTGAGCGGACCACAAAGTGTTAACAGTCCCCTGTCCCTGCCCATTCTCAAAGGTGACAGTCTTCCTGGGGGACAGTCCCTCTGAGAGAGCTTGGGACTCTGTTTGTAAGAGCTCCGCAAACAAGAGGCAAGACATGGAAAGTACAATTTCCATTTTTCTGAAGACTCCCTTTTTTCTTTTTTTAAAATAAAAGTTACATTACTGATGTTCTCTAGTAGCCTTTAACCAAAAGGAGGTACATTCTTTTTTTTTTTTTTTCAGGAAAAAAAAGGAAAGCTAAAATAGCTGGTGCCATCCCTTATATCTCCTCAACCCCTTCTCCTCTGGGAACTTTGCTTTCCATTATCATTATCCACTAGTTTATTTTTATTTTACTTTGTCAGTTTATCTGCTTTGTTTCTTTTACCATTTTATCTTAATTTATAGAATAGTTCTATCATTTGCTTGCTTATTAAAATAATCAAAATTCAAAACTTCTTCCCAACTCTTTGAGTAAGACTGATTTTCCAGGAAAAAAAAAATGTACTTGGTTTATTATCATGTAGTTTTATATCCTTCTTATGTCTTAGAATTTCTGGAGAACTTACTAAGTGCTGAGGAATGTCCTAAGAGTTTTACCTATGGGAATTCCTTTACAACTCACAAGTGATCTCTAAGGGAATACAATTGTACCCTCTTCTCTCCAGAGGATACCTGAAACTAAGGATAGCCATATACCAAAAATATGTATATACCATATATTTCCCCTATACATACATATCTATGATAAAGTTTAATTAATAAATAAGGCATAGTAAGAGATTAACAACAGTATAAAAATAAAACAATTACAACAATATACTGTCATTTTGTGACTATGGTTTCTCTCTCTCCCAAAACATCACTTGGGAAGTAATTTTCTAAACTTCGGTTGTCTGCAGTAACAGAAACCACTGGAAAGTGAGACTTCAGATAAGGAGGGAATATTGTGTAGCTAAACTAGAGGCTCTTTCTTCCTGATCTAGGATGGCCTTGGAATGACACTCCCCATGACAACTACAGCAATAACAAACATCGCTGTATGTAACATTCGTCAAGTATGTGGCGGGACTAGAACCCAGCTCTTCTTCCTCCAAGTCAGTCCATTTCCCCAGACACCCTCCCTAAAAGAAGGTCTGAGAGGCTCAGGCTGACAAGTCCACATGGGAACCGGGAGCCACACCCCAGCCTTCCTTCTCACAGGGCACCATCAGAGGGCACTGCGGCGGTGTCCACAAGGAGGGGCAAACGCAGATCCGCATCGCTGGAACTCCATGGACCAGAAAACGCGGCCACCAGAAGCCTGGGTTTGGCTTTTGCATCCGAGATGTGTGTGTCCACCAGGTACATCTCCAAGCAAGTATCGGTGCCTGCCTTCACCGAACATCCCAATTCACACTCGTTGTAAGTACCCTCTGAGAAGTAATGCAGATCCTTCACCTTAGGGACTGACCCTTAAACCCTGAAAGCAAGCTGGTCTGGAGGCCTGTGGAGCGTGTCTCTTGCAGTATGAGCTGCCTCCTTCCTCCCTGCTGGGTCATGAACTCACCCTGACACTAAATAAGCCATTTAAGGATATGGCCGGGTGAGCTCCCGTGAACTCCGCCATTTACAAGGCAGATCTTTTCTCCTCTAGATTCCAGAATCAACTCCATTCTAATCCGCATATCAGTATTGAGTAGCTCTATGTGCAGGCTCTGAAATCCTGGGGACCAAACAATTTACATCCCTCACCCTTCACTGGATGAGGCCTAGCAATTTCAGGTTCCAGCAGTAAGAACAGTGCTTCTCTTCCCAGATAGTTGCTTGGGAAGAGTTTCTTGTTCTGGGATTAGGGAATATCTCTCTAAAACTGCAAGCAAGCACAGTGCTTTTGCTGGCTTTCAGCAGATGGGGCCAGCGTGGCCTGTTCAGTCAGGATTTGCCTTGGTCAGCTGGGTTCCTGCTGGTTCTTTTTTATTATTGCTGCAGAACTGGCTCACTCAGAACACTTTCTTCCATGTCACACTGATCTCTTAAAGACCGAATCTAATGCATAACCACTTGACATAACGAACACCGGAAAAGCACAAATAGCAAATGGAGAGCTTAGCGTTCCCATTGTCACAGCTCACCATCTAATCCAGCCTGCATAGTGCTCCCGAGAAAACAGAAGCGACCTGCTCTCCCACACCCTACATCCCTGCTCCAGCTCATGAAGGTGTCAGACCATTCTCACTTATTCTCTCACAAAGCCAAATTTATTATAATCTGACCTCAAAGAAAATATTCATCCCAAATTTATCCCCATCTTTAGCTAGTGTCCCCAAAATCCTAGCTAAACCTACCCCCTGTTCCTGTCTTAACTCATATAACTTGAAAAAAAGAACACAGTCCAATTTATTAGCTTCATTCATTCATTCTTCACTCATTCCTTCATCATAGATGGGTCAGGGACAGCACACAAGTTCAAGCAGGCAGATGGACAAGAACAGCAAGAATTGCACTGCAGTATCACAACTGCCAAAATGAATTGAGGGGATGCAAACTCTCAGTCCAATACAAGAGGTCACAGCCAGGTCATAGCACTATCAAAGGCAAATTCATGTCATTCTTCATGTGTCTCTTTCCTACTAGACTACAAGTTTCTTGATAAAAAGGAACCATATATAGTAAATCCTCACTTACCATTATCCACAGGCATTCCAACTTTAAGCAAAATGACCTACCGATTGTTTTTTCTCATCAACATTATAAGGCTACTACATGGAATGAAATAACATTATTCAATGTTGTACTTTTACAAAGGTATATTTTTTATACCCAGCACAATACCCGAGCCATGATGAACATTCAAAGAATGTTCAGTGACCTGAGTCCATTTCTTTACAAGCTGCCTAACATGTCCCAACCCTATGGAGAGAGGCAGGAGAAAGCCCTGGTGTCAGTACACATGGCAAGTCCCCATCCTTTACAAAAGTATAGTGCAGATAGATAATGCAGACTTGTCAGTGGTTAATGAGTTTTCCATGCAAAGAAAATATCTCATGTTCAAATAAGTTAGGGGAACAGAGCACCCCACCTTTTTCTTTACACCAGGACCTGGAGGGATCTTTAATTTGCTAATATGTACTTCTCTAAGGTGAGTACCCATAATAATTTATCTTTCATTAGACGCACTCAATCCCTGACTTGTACCATGTGTCTCTCCTTTTCTGCAAAGGATATTTTTGATTCCTGATGGATTTCCATTTTATTGTTAAGCAAAACATGAGCCAAAGGCATCAACTTGTGAGCTGTAAGACTGTGCCAGCTCAGTTTGGAGATGCTGACATGGCCCTAAATGTCATTGCATGTATATTCAAATCTCGGCTGTTCCCTGCTTTGCAGCGCCTCCGGGATCTTTTACCAGAGCTCTTTACAGGGAAAACAGGCACAGGAAACAGATTACTGTGGTGTTGCATAGCGGTCACCTAGGAGACCAGCTGTGCTTCTCAATTCTGAGTGCAGCCCCAAATAAATGAAGTTCATATGCATCCTAGCTAAGCAGTGGGGCTGCTCATTTAGCATGGTGGACTGTTGAGAATGGAGATATTTCAAGCTCACCCCTCTTCCCTGACACTTTAGAGAAGAGCAAATGAGCCCAGGGAGGTGGTGCGGCTTTCCCAACACCACAGAAGCAGTGCTTCTCTCATTAAAACACAAGTCTGACCTGGATTAAAGCTTTAACTCAACCACCAATCATTATGAGGTGTTACATTTTTTCAGTTGCTACAAAAATAAATATATGCCGTCCAGGGTCCTAACTTAGGCAAAGGGGGGAGGAAGAGAGGACAGAGGCAGCCATCAATCAATACCGGGTTAGCAAGGGACCCACAGGGAGAGGCAAAGCTGGGGTGCTTTTTCTTTTCAAGTTCTCAGCTGCACTACTCTTATCTTTCACCTGTTCCTGGATATTCCCCTAAACATCTGGCATTAGCAACAACAGATGTAGAAGAGCCCCCTGCCAGGTTCCCCAGGGCGTCTGGCCAGGTTTCCTATGCCCTCTCGGCTTCTGCAGAAAGAAGTGTCCGAGCTAGAGGCCACTGAGGAGGAGCTGGGGGACACTTCTCACCACCTCCAGGGGGCCTCACTCATCATGGCATTGGGCCTGCAGCAGCAAACCCAACCTGAGGCCCCCATCTGGACTCCTTCAAGTCTCCCTCTAGTTGGGGGGATATTTTCACTAGATAGGGGGCTCTGCCCTAGGGATACTAAGTGGAGCAAAACACCTGGTCCTCCGCCTAGAAGGCCCCCAGTCCAGGAGGGAGATGAGGACGAAGTGTACTGAGCTTCGTCTTCTCAGCATGCACATGCCTTCCCTAACGGCACCCTGGTTTCCTTCTGATTTTAGTAAGATGGTAGGTCCACGCACCCGTCTCTGAATAGACATCAAAGGCTCCTTCCTTCAGTGTCCCCACATCCCAGGGGCCAGGCAGGAGGAAGCTCAGTGAGTGGGTGCTTTCCCCTTTCCTGAGTTTTGAGAGGGTGCCCGTGATCTGGGCAGAGACCTTCCTTCCACTCCCACAGTGGCACCCTGAGGGCACAGTCCTGCTAAAATGTGACTTCCGGGCTTCCCTTTCTCAACCCCTGTTGTCCCCTTGGCTCCTGTCTGTTTCCCCGCCTGCTGTTTGGACAGTCCTGCTGATTCTGTGAGCGCCCGATCGACCTTTCTAGGCTAATCAGTCACTTTCTGTCCTTTGCAAT
>PVIJ01004782.1:13355-31304 GCA_004024925.1 Scalopus aquaticus
GGGGGATGTAGAGTGAGTGAGCTGTGTCCTGGTGGGATGGGGGGGTATGTTGTGAGGGGGAGATCCAGGAAGCCCACAACCGTCCTCACTCATCACTGGTGCTACCTATGCTGCTGCCCCAAGCTCCCTCCCCAGGACTGAAATCTGACCCCTGGTGATGGAAACCCCTCCCCCAAAAGCTGCACCCATTGCTTCCTTCCACCTCTGGACAGGGGCCCTGTAAAACAGGGGTGGGGTTCTCAGTAGTGACAGGAAGTCAGGCCAAAGAGGGCATGTTTGTCCACCTTGCATGTTTGCAATCTGTCTCTCCTCAGTGCCCAAGCCCAAACCTACCACTTGGACATCTGGGGCTGTGGCAGCTTTGGGTTCTAGTTCTTTCCACCCTCTCCCACCCCACCCCAGCCAGCTGATGGAAACCCCTGTTCTCCATTTCCCACCGGGCCACATGGCCCACATCTAAATTTTATGCTCTCATGGCAACTATGCTTGTGATGCTGTGGATTAATAATTTCCATGGAGATTCTAGCAAAACAACAAATCCAAATGAATTCATTCTGACAGAACTCTGGCCAGAAGAAGAAAAAGGGACCAAACCCCAAACTCAAAACTTCTCTGGTGCCCCCAGTGTCAGGGAAAAAGGCGAGATAAACCCGATCCTCCCTTGTCTGCATCTTTTTAATGAGGGCACTGGAAATAAGTTTTGGGAACGATTTAAGGTTTGAGCTCTTGGCTTCTAGACAAGGAGAGATCTTGGGGAAAAACATAATGCAATGGTGACAAAAAGTTAATTTCAATAGAAGATTTGCAAAACATTAAACACCATCCACAGACAGTTTCAGATAGAGTCACTGGTGGAAGGGAATGGAGAGGCTTTGACTCGGAGCTCCCTCCCTGCCCTGCTTGAAACAGTTCCTTCCATTTGGGATGTTGGGTTTGAGGTTTGGCAATGTGGTGGCATTTCCTTAAAAGGGAAAGAAAATACATATTTTGGTGGCTATGGCTCAGGTAGCACATGTTCCCAGAGGAAACGAAAGTCTTTGAAAGGAATGTTTGCCTCATTTTGTATAAATAATGTTGATTTGTTTATGTCTTAACCTCTGTTTGGTGATTAATGAGCAAAAATATATCTTCTCAGACTTGGAGCACACTAGATCCTTTTTCAAAGGCCATGCTGGGGCAACTAAAGATGAAGAGAGAGTCACTTTGACTCTGATGAAATAGTGTTTTTAACATAATTAATCTGAAGTTTGGGTGACCTGGACTGTTCCTAGGAAAAGTGTCAACTCCTTCATGGGTATTTTTCTTTCTTCCTTTTTCTAATTGTAAATTGTGACTGCTAAAAATTTCAAATTACTTCTTAGTGTCTATAAAGTAATTATGTGACTGAGTTTGGACATTTTATAAACAGTAGAACTGGGGATCAGTCAAGTTCTTTGATATTATTTGAGAACCAGCTCCAGGATTTGCTGAATTTGGGGGAAGTCATTTTTTTCCCTTCAAAGTTTTAGTAACCGTAGATGTGAAGTAGGGTGCTAATACCCACCTCACCTCCTAGGGCTGTTATTTCAAATCAAATGAAGCAAGGAAATGAAGATACTTTGGGAATTGCAGAGCTTGTTATAGTTGTACGAGAGAGAAGAAGCTGCGGTTTATTGTGAATGTGTATAAGCACTTTGAATATCAACTCTGTCAGGGGCTTCCTGAGAGCTCTCTACACCTCTCATCTGCCACCCCCACTCCACCCCACCCTCCAGTGACAACCAAAATGACATAAAATCATGTTTTAAATGTTCTCCAGTTTTCAAATTTTCTCCCATTGCAAGTAGAATGGTATCTAAACTTCTTGCAATGGCCTGCAAGATCCAGTTCCTTCTATAGGCGCTCTGTCCCTTGCTCCCTCTGCTTTAGTTACACCAGTCTTCCTTTGGTTCTTGGGTCGTGCTCAGCTTCATTCTGCCTCAGGGCCTTTGCACATGGCACTTCATCTTTCTGGGAGGCTCTTTCTCCTTCCTTCACCTGGCTAGTCCTTTTTGGTTCACATGTTACTTCCTTCCACCCGCAGGACTTGCATGTTGACCAGACAGCTCATGCGATGCACAATGCCAGGGGCACCATTCACATCAACTTCAGCTTGCACAACAGCACACAATGGTTCTCAGCCTCCCCCAAAACTCCATTATACATTTAACTTCCACTAAGCTTCTCCCTCACAGCAATTCTACACGTTTCTATTATTATTTATTTGTTGAGATCCATATTTTCCACTAGACCATCAGGTTAGGAGCCAGGGTTTCCTGTTCACCTGAGAATCCTCAGCACCTAGAACAGCGCCCGCACACAGAGAACACAGTAAATGTGTGGGCTGACTTGCGTGGAACAGCAGGAAGTGCATGTCATGCTGCCTCAAGCCAGTGTCACCGAATCAGCCCGAGCTTTGGGGGTTGACAAGTGTCTCTGCCACGTGCAATGTCCCTCTCTAGCCCAAGACCTGGAAGCTAAAAAGTCCAGAGATGCCACAGGCTAAGTTCAGTGGGCCCCAGATAAAGGACTCTGGGGCCACTGGAAAATGAACCCTGCCTTCTGCTGCTAAGAGATGTAAGCCTGCCTTCTGGAAACATGTAGCTCTTCTCTCCAGAAATTAATTATTCTAAAGAAGAATATCTGAGAGCAGAGTCTGAAGTCCTAAAGACCTGAATCTTAATCCTGCCCTGTCACAGTTGGTAATTGCTGTAATGACTATAAAATGTGTTGTCCTTTATCCTTGCTATAATATTTTTAAATTAAGCAAAGCACTTGATCAACTCTGAAGGATGACTGAACTCTAAAGAATGACTCTAACAATGTGCTGTAGCATTATTTACAGTTGATTATAAGCCTCTCCACAAATGTAGTCACCATTGCTTTCTTCTTGCCTGATTCTTAGGCATCAACCGCCTATAGTCATAGTGTCTTGATTAACCAATCACAAAAGAGTTAACAGGAGTTAATGTCCACTCTGTGTCTTATAAGATATTAACATAAATAACACTAGGAAATTCAGTGTTGTTTGGGGAGACTTCATTCATTTATTTATCCTCAAAGCAAACTTGCCTTTTATGCACCAGGACTGTGCCTTGGGTTAGAAGGATGTTTTCTGTCTTTGAGGAGCCCACCAACTAGAGCAGGAGGTAGGGGGTAGCAGAGGACCTGATGTGCAAACTGGGGGATGGTATAAAGTGATGGGGGTAAGAGCAGCACCCCATGGTCACAGCGGGAAGGCCGATCAACTCTGCTAGGTCAGGAGATGGTTCTCAGGAACAGCTCCTTGCAAGGCCACCCTGGGTGTCAGAGAATGCAGAGAATCATCTGCCAGGCAGGGGAGAAAAAGGAGGCTTTCTTTTCCCCCTAGATGGTGAGAACCCATTGCATCCCTCTGCCATCATCAGCCCAGGAAGAAAACAAACTAGGAACTGTTTGCAGAACACAGACCCTCCTGGCCTCAGGGCCAAGGCCCTCCCAGGTGGGCTTGAGGTAGGGGGCCTGGGGGCAGCAATGCGACTCCAAATCCCTGCTGAATTTGTGGGGTTTGGTAGGGGGCACTGTGCCCAGTTCACTTTCTTCCTATTTTGTCTATTGGTGTACTTTAGGTGAAATAACATTCTCGAGTTCCTGACTTGTTTACATTCTTCAAAATGTCATTCATTATTCAAGATACAAAAAAACCTCTGAAGTATTTTTTTTATCACCCCAAGAATGACGTTTTGAATGCCCAAAGTTCAGGGAATGGTCTGCACACCTGCAAATGCAGAGAAAGTTTGAGCTAGAACCAGCTCAAACACCTGGGGTTTTCCCAGGGCTGGTGGGAAGAAATCGCAGGGTGTGTGGCGTGGGGGGTGGTGAGGTTGGGGGAGAAGAGGTTTGGCAGGGCAGGGGGTGGGGGTGGAGATGGGGCCTATGAGCTAGAGCTGAAAGCACAGTCTTGTCTTGCTGTTACTAGCATGCCCCCCAGAGGCAGGGGCTGCCTTTTTGTTGAACTACTGAAGCCCCATGAAGCTGCACATGTCAGGAAATACTTTGATAAACTCCCTGGAGGAAAAATGAGAGTCAAGGAAACAAACAAGGTGAGTAAATGTCCCACATTAGAAATGTGCAGAAACTTGGGGATGAAGGAAGGAGAGTGGGGCCAAAGAGGTTAGAACTCAGCAGCATGGTGGTGGCTGGGCAGCTAGAAACAAAATTGCCTGACACTGTGTGAAGAGTCACTTCTGAAGGGTGTGTCCCCTGTAATTCCCTGCATCTTCCTCCACCTTCCGTTATGTCACCTGCACTCCAAAATGCTTGTGTGGAAGGTTTGTTTCAGGGACGCTAAGGAAGGTGACTGAGTTTTACATTTAGATTGAACAGCCCGGGTGGGGTGACGATAGAGTGGCTGAACTGATTTAGTGAGGTGCACGCTAATCCCAGTGGTGAGTATGGGCTCTAAGTTGCCCAGAAATTCCCATGACTCGAGAAAGTAATTAAGTGTTCTGTGGTCTGCAGATGGAGGGATTTGAACAAGCTCATCTGGCCTGTAAGGGGCAAAGAGACTCTAGCTAGTATCTGGGCTTTACACTTTTATTATCTCATCTGATCATCCAATCAATAGGTATAATTATCCTCATCTTCCCAAGGAAAAGACCCAGAGAGGATAAGTTATTTCCCTAAGTCCCATACCTAATAAGGAGCAAAAGCAGAACTTGAACCCAAGTCTTCAGCTGCAATTTGGTTTTGAAATTATTATAGACACATAAGAAATTAGCGAAAGTAGCCCAACTCCTTCACCCTTCACCCAGCTCCCCCAACTTCAGGTGCAATTTAATGCCCTTCCCACCACCCCCAGAAACGAGGGATTAAGAGTTGAGTTGCAGAGACTAGAGTTGTGTGCTAAGGCAGGCCCTTTAGGTTTACAGATTATCTGACACTGTCTCTCGCAATAACCAAGTAGTGAGCATAAAAAGAGTTCAGCCTGCAGAAGTTCAAGCCCCCAGACAGTGGTTTGCATCCCTGGCTGCCCATTCAAGTAACCTAGTAAGCTTTTAAAAAACACCAATACCTGCCTACTCTATTTTTCTGGGCTTCTAATCTAATCAATAACTTCTGGGACTCAAGCAACGGTATAGCAAAGGGGTTCCCCAATCCCCTCAGGAGGTTCTAATATGCAGGCAAGTTGCAAACCACTGCCTCAAAACTACCACACAAGTACCCGCAGGCTCTGAAGTAAGTCCACCCTCTGTTCAGACCCTGGGGTCAAACTACCTTCATTCATGGAGGAGTATAGGGTGCAGGTATATAGGTACCTCTGAGGCCAACACACCTGTAAGAGGATCCTGCCAATGGAGGGCCCCTGGCATATCCTGGCATCCTGGTGAGGGAAATTTCTCTGGTGTGTTTACTGCAAAGCTTTGTGGTCCTGCCACTTAGTTTAGAATGAACTTTCCCTTCTGAAATAGTAAATCAGCTCTGGGCACATCAAAGGAGATTATCATTCCTCTGGCACCAGCTTTGTTTTCCTGATACATCTAAAGGAAGCAAGTCCACTTATCTCCAGAATGTTTTCCCAGAAAGCTCAGTTGCCTGCTGTGTGAGGTCACCGGTCCGCAATTTGCATCCATCACACCTTGTATAGGAGTGGAGAGAAATTGGCTTGCTTTGTTTCCCAGCACTGGAGAAACAGATTTCTTCTTAAGCTTCACACAATAAGTTGTATTAAATCCTTTCAGCAGGGTTTCCATGACTATGTGAAAGCAAATCATACAGTAATTGTTTTAAATAATACAGCAAGGCAAGCAGAGAGTACATCTTAATTTTTGTCATCTGCAGTGTTTCTGTTTGTATGGAAACGTCCCTGAGGCAGGGGAAAGGTTTCTGCATTCAGTAGGTGTTGCTTGGGGAATCTAGTGCAAGGTCAAATGCAGCCTGAAATAAACAGATCTACCAAATCCCTCAGCCCCCTGCTCTAGTCATAGGAGCCCTGGGGCTGGTTTATTTTAAATAGGAATTAGGACAGCCAAAACCCAACTTTCCACTGCATACACCTGACTTCTGCTGCCCAGGCCTCAATAGGAAGAGTTGGAGATACACCCAAGGCAGAGGTGATACCTGACAGAATCCCTGAACATCCACTTGTCCTCTGGCCACAGGGTTATACTCTTCTAGTCGTATTAACTCAGTTAACCCAAAACAAATATCATGGATAAGAGTCTTTCTTCAAAACTGACTGTTATAGGAACACTCAGGTTCAAGCCATAGCAACCACACCATTGCAGGTTGCCTCGACTCTCTGAGGTTCCATGTCTTCATCTGTAAACAGAAGGAAATGATATGTGCCGGGGGGATCTTAGTTCCCATGAATTAATGCATCTCAAGTGCTTGTCCTAGTACCTGACAAAGTGTTAGTGCTCAATAAATGTATTCATATTTTATTGCCATTATCACTATTACTATGTGACTGTATAAGGCACTCCCTTCTAATGAAGTGAGTCCTGAGGGTGCTATCTGCCTGGGTGATATCTCGGGTAGTTTCAACAAACAGCACTGAACACCTCCCATATGTCAGAGAGCCTGCTAGGTGCTAGGAAATGGGGAAAAGAGGTCTGGCCCATCAAGACACTCTTAGACTAGAATGCTACTAACTGATGCCAATGAATGTTACTCACATTAGACATGGCTGCTGGCCCATGCTGTGTTATTACTCCAGGAAGAAATCAAATCCTGACTCAAGCTAGATAATCAGGTAAGGAGCGAGATGAACAAAAATATTAGCGTGGGTTCCTCTCCCATGTAGGCAATTCCACTTCAAATAAAGATACAAATAAAGGTCCTCAACCCAGCCCCAAAAATAGTTCAGGGTAGATTTCACCCCAATCTTATCACTTGACTATAGCTGATGTTGATGAGAATCTCAACATGTGGGTGGGAATTGGGGGACATGAGTGGAAGGAGAAGATGGCAGTCGGAGAGGCATAGCCTCACCAAATGTGCATGATTCACTTGGCAGACAAGCCCACAGTGGAAGGAAAAGGATATTGGATCTAGTCACAGTCTGCCATTTCGAACTCTGTGAAAGTTTATTTTAACTTTTTATTTTTTAACAGCTTAGACAATGGGCAATCACAAGGAATAGAACACAAAAAAATTAGATTCACCCACACGGAAGTCATGTTTGGAGCCAAAACCAAGACATAGTTGAGATGCTTTGCTTCACATCAGCGGCTGTGATATATGCTCCCTGCCTGCCCCATGGGAGGCTTGGAATAGACCCACCAGATTCTGGGAGCTAAGTCTTGGAGGGAGCCTGTCTATGACCCCCAGGAGGCCAATGGGGGCTTGTCCTTTGATGCCTCTGACATGTTTGTAGCCTCTGCAGTTCACTCTTTGTCAATCCTAACCCTGCCCTTTATTCCAGACACAGTTCAAACCCTACTCAATGTTCTTTTAGACCTTTGTCACAAGGTGGAACAAATTCCATACCAAGACTGGGACTCCTCCTCTATATTTTCATATCACCTCTAATGTCAACTTACTCTCTAGTGGTACTTCCTGTCTCCTCCATTAAATTTTGAACCCCTTGGGGAGGAACTATCTCTTACGCATCATGGGTCTCTAAAGCATAGCACAGGATCCGGTACATAGAGAGTGCAATAAATAGATGAGTAAATGCCTGTAAGAATGACTGAAGGACAAAACTCAGATTGAACACACAAGTATGATGATGCATTGATAATCTTTTAGATCTCTCTACCAGGGTTCTGCCTCTTTCAGCTTATCCTCTCCTGCTCTGAATTCTGGCACTCCACCCTCCCCCCTTTTCATACACACATGCACGCACATGGAGGACAGCACCATCCCAGGCTACAGGGACTTTATGGCCCCCCAGTTCTCTCTCCACAGATCTTACCATGACAAGGATCAGGTCTGCTCAACTGCTTGGCATATCATTTGTGAACCAGGCCTGCTCATCTCATGTGGTGGTACGTGCCCCCTATGGGATCATAAGAGCCACACTCTTAAAGGCCATGTGGTTATATCCCTTCTGCCCCCACAATTTCTTTGGCACATTTCTTCAGTGACTCAAAATCCCCTCATGGCTTATGAAAAAAAAAAAAAAAACGGAAAGCAAATGCAAAGATTCTAATGTCCTTACTCTCATGACATTAGCCAAAGACCAGACTCTCATTAATTCTTCCCACATGCCCCAAGTTTTTCTACCTTTTGGACAAAAGCAGATGATTCACACTAACTATTCCAGTTAACTATGAATCTATCCACTAAGACCTTATTGTTTCTCATATATTTTCTCTTTTAATCTCCATGACAGACACATTAGATAGATCTTGTTACAATTCCCACTTTTTTAGAGGAGGTAAATGAAGCTAGAGATTTTAGGTGATTTTTGCATAGTCATATAGCTAACAAGTATGGAAACTTGAGATTTGAAACCATCACTGTTGACCTTTATGGTACCGCCTTGTCTGGTTTTCTATTTGCTGTATAACAAACTGCCTCCAAAATTATTGGGTTAAAATGAAAATTTGCTATTTTCTCTCAAGTTTCTGTGGGTTGACTGGACTTGGGTGGCAAGTGGCTACTTGTGGTTTCTCACATGGCTGCAGGCAGAGGGTGGACAACTAGGGGTACAGTCCACTGAAGACTCATCTGGGCTGGATGTCCCAAATGAAAACCCATGTGGGTTGGGTGCTCTTCAGGGGCTACCAGTGAAGCACCTATATATGGCCTCCGTTGTTTGGGCTTTATGAGTATGGCAGTGAGTTTACAGAAGGGTTCAAAGTGCAAATGCTCCAAGATACTCAGAAATATCAAGGTTTCTTACCTCTGACCACAGGAGTCCCAGAATGTTACTTCTTATGCATTCTTTTTCTCAAGAAATTCACCCAAGGCCAGCTCAGATTCCAGAGGAGGAAGATTAGCAACAGCCTTTTAATAGGAAGAGGATCAAAAAATATGCAGTGATCTTTAATCTGCCGTAGTCTGCCCTCTGTTGCATATTATTTACATTCCTCCCACATGGAAATTACACACATCCTCTCCCAAAACCCACAAGTCTCATCATATTATGGCATCAGTTTCAAGTTTGAGGTCCAGGATCTCATCACCAAATCAGTTCCTAATGCAGATGAAGTTCCCAGGATACAGTTTCTATATACAGTTCCTCTTCATATGAAGACCTGTGAAATGGAGGGACATGTCAGTCCCATACCCACATACTTAGAACACACATGGTGAGACAGAATAACTTGACTGTCTCTCACTCAGAAAAGAGGGGGTTGAGCGCCACACAGAAGTCACTGACCCATAGCAATTCTGAAATCCATCCAGGAGCATGTTGTCAGATCTTTGATTAATGAGTGCCCAGTGCTGCTTCCTGGGAATTATTCTCTGTGACTCTCAGTTCCACTCACTGGATTTTGATTTTCCTCTCTGAATCATTCTTCCTTTTCCGTAATAAATGGTCGTGTTTGCAGTTTAGTGGCTTTCTTATTCTGTTTCCTAACGATAGAATAAAAGTGCTTTGCTTTTTGAAATACCTCTGTCCTTTTTTAGTCCAAGTTTATGGTGCTTCTACATGCACAATTCCCTTAAATTTTTGTCAGCTACCTAAATTCTCTTTAAAGGTTCATATCACTAGTCAAAATATACACCTACAAATCTCATTGTAATAGAGCTGCCTCAGGCTGAAGGTTGGGTGGTATGGAATAATGCCCTTCAGATTCCATCAAAACACTTCTGTCTAGTTGAGAGGGTTTATCAAGGAAAATCTTAAAAATTTCTAAATGTTATTACCAAACCGTCAAGATGATCAATCCCCTAATATCAGGTCTTACTTTGAGAAACTTTCTCCAGAGAGAGAATAGGAATGAGAAACCACTTTATTTCTAAATCCAGCATATCTGCTTCTTTATATTTTGCCTAAGTTTGATTGAAACTGAACAGTTCAGTTTTTGACTCATCTCTTTAGATCCTTTATTATACCTACCTAAAAGAAACCCTTAGGCTTTAACATTCTGCCTGAGAGTCTTCTCAGTCTTAACTGTCATCTTCTGCTTTTCACATTACGACAATGGTATACTAAATTACTCATTTCAAAACAAAGGGTGCCTTTTTTCAGCCCCCAATGACAAATTCCTTCTTTTCTTTCCCTTTTTTTGTTTTCATTAATAGTTTTCCCAAGGACTTCTTGCCGTCTTCCTTCTTCTTGGCCCCAAAACCAGTATGTCATGTTTCATTTTTTTATTATGACAGTGTGCACTTCCAGGTACCAAATCCTATTCTAATCACCAAAAACTTAGTGGATTATGATGACAATCCATTATTTTTGAGGGTTTTCTGAGCTGACTGAACTTAGCTCAGACTGGACTCTCATACAACTGCAGTCATCTGTCAGTGGGCTGCAGCTCTCGGGAGGCTTGGAGGTGGTGGGTGTTCAAGATGGCTTACTCATAGCATGCCACTAATGCTGGCTGTGGGCTGGCACTCTATTGGAGCACCTTCATAGAGCCTGGGGTTCTGCTAGCACAGCATTTGGTACCAAAGAGGGATCATTCTGAGTGTGTTTCAGGAGCTGCAGGCAGAAGCTGCAATGTTCCTTTTGACAGAACTTCAGAGTCCCAGAACATTTTCACTGTATTTTATTAGTCAAGTGAGACACTATACCAGCTCAGATTCTAAGAGAGAGTTTTGAATCTCATCTCTCATTGGGAGGAAAGTCAAAGGATTAGTCAGTGTATTTAATTTGTCACAAAGCTTCTAATCACTAAGATCTATATCCTCTCATTAAAAGTAATCATCTGAAAATTATGGGTCAGCTCTGTATACTGGTAACTCATTCCTCTAAATGTTGATGTTGATCCTGCTCCCAAAGCCACCTTTTTGTCCCTTATCTTACAAAAGTATATACACATCCTAGAACTATAAGTACCCAATTCACCATTCCTCTGAGCTTGGTGTCTGCAAAACATCAGCTAACTCTTTGGTAGTTTTAGGAAATGTGAATGTCAAAATTGACATTGGCCCTTGTCAAAGTTACTCTGTGGGCAATTCAGATCAGGTATATTGCTTTTTAGATAATTTCTCCAGGGATAATTAGGGTGACCTGCCAGAAGCAAAGAGGAAAATACCCAGATCAAACGTGTGTAACCCCCATTTAATCACCACTGCTAAGTGGCAGGCCACAGTGTCAGTCTGTGTCCAATCATGTGCCTTATGGATGGCTCCATAGCTGTCACCTGTGTCCTGCTCTCTTCCTCCTTCAAAATGGCTATTTTGTATAGGTGAAAGTGAGTGATCATTTTCTACTTACACTACACTGCTTCTGTCCACAAGTATGACAGGAGGATGAGATTGTTGGAGAGGAAGGTAAAGGGATCAAATGCAGCAGGAATCTCTAATTGTATATGTAGAGAGAGGAAAGAATATAATGATGCTGCTCACACATTCATTGCCTCTCACATTGCTGAGGCAGCACAGCTTGGTGAGAAAGGGCACTCCCCATGGGGTCAGATGGCATAGATTTCATCCCTGCCCACCACTTACTGTGCAACAGTGGACAAGCTGTTTACCTTCTTGATGCCTTCTTTCCTTAGTTCTCAATATTTATCTTCTAGTAGCAGCATGTGATACTTGATTACTCCCTCCTGCTGGGAACATACAGAGTATGATGGAAAACTCAACAGTAACCAATTTAAGAACTGTTGATCCTAGTGGGGGAAGAACTGAAGAGGTGGCCTTTAAGCTGAGCCTTGAATGACCAGAAGAACAGGAAAGCTTGCCATAGTTGTGGCAGGTGTGTTGGTTTCTGTGGCTGCTGTAACAAATTACTACACAGGTGGCTTAAAACAAGAGAAATGTAGTTTTTCACAGTTTTGGATGCCAAAAGTCCAAAATTAAGGTGGCAAAGCCATGCTCTCTCCAAAGGCTCTAGGGCAGAATCCACACATTGCCCCTTCCAGCTCCTGCTGGGCCCAAGAGCTTGTGCCTGTATTGCTCCCATGGCCGCCTCTGCCCCTTTGTCTCCCCACCACCCCCCCTTGTCTGTGCATCTTCTCTGTGTGTCTGTTTCCTAAGAGGCATGTGGTCACATTAGGGCTCACCTGGGTAATCTAGTATAAACTCCTCCTGTCAAGAACTTTAAGTTCGTTGTATGTTTTGCCACATAAGTTAATGTTTACACTTTTTTCCATATAAGGTAATATTCACAGGTGCCAGGAATTACTGCATGGATATATCACTGGGGGAGGGGCAGGGGAGAGCCACATTCAACCACTACAGTATGGTCAAAGAATAAGCCTTTCACAGCCCGGTGAGGGATACAGTCCAGCAATGAGAAGTCTTTGGCAGTCTCAGATGGGATTTGCAGTGAAATAGGTTTGATAATGTCGCTCTTGCTGCTTAGTAAAGAGTGAATTTGGGAGGAAGACCAGTTCAGAGGCTTTTACCAAACTGAAAACTTAGGCAGGGGCAAACCTGCCATTCTCAAAGAGGGTTGCAGGCAAGTTTTTTTTTTTTTGTCAAAATCTACCACTTAATATTGCTGATAAGAACTGTCTTCTGATGAAGCAAATTCTAGATCTAAATGCTGCAAACAGGACTGTGTCCTAGCTACACTTTATTTTACCTTAAACCCAACTCGTTCTATCGTTAGTTGAAATGAACTCATCATCTCTCTGCCATAGTATTTGGAGACTTCCTCCATTTTATTGATGATGATATTTTATGTTCAGGGACTCAGAGTGACCTTGAAAAGGGGTCAGGAAAATCTGGTCAATTAGGGTCAGAAAGAACAAATTCACATCAGCTCTGCTAAAATGAAAATATTTGCAATAGAGGGCAAGTAGATAAGCAATAGATTGATTAGTAACCTTTACTCCAAATACGCAGACCACTCCTTCATCTCTGAAAGTTTCCTTTGTAGTCAGCTCTGTTGGGGGTTCCTCTAGCTTATATAGATATCCAGAAATGGACTTTCTGCGCAGATGATACTAAGCATTTTTGTCATTATAAATGGCAGTGCTATATTAATTTGCTGGCCAAAATTGTCTCTTTCATACACAGGGTAGAGCTCTCTGAGGTCTTGACCAGATATGTGTGCTTTCATATGCTTAAATTAGCCTCAAAGTTTGTCTCTACCAGAAATTAACCTATGACTGCCCTCTGCTTTTGTCTTTGCTCATCAGGAGAGGAAAGAGAGAACCAACATTTACCAGAGACCCACTCTGGGAAAGGCACTTTCACAAAGACCCCATGACATGAGCTGGAGGTACCAGAAAAAAATATAAGTCCCTCAGTTAAATTTGTATTTAAGCTCAACAATTAATAATTTTAAGTAAAAGTACTTCAAAATATTGCATGGGACATGCTTATGCTAGAAATGTCATCCATTGCTTATTTAAAATTCTAATTTAACTGGGTGTCCTGTGTTGGTGGTTAAGCTGGCATGGGGCTGCCCAGAATAAAGATGGCGTTCTCAGTTTCCCTTGAACCTAGGTGTGACCATATGACAAAGTTCTGCCCAAAGGGATGAAAATAAAAATGTTTTTAAAATGAAAATCTTTTTTTTTTAAGATTTATTTATTTATACATACAAGCTGGGGTACAGGCCAGAGGCGCGGGGTGGCGAGAGTGTTCACCAGAGACAGAGTGGGGAGCAGAACAGGCAGATCAGAAACACACGACTGAGGGGAGCAGCGGGCGAGGCAGGAGAGGTCTGCCGCACCATGTGGGAATCTCCCCAGCCGGGTGTCGAACTCGCATCGTGCGCTGTCGAACTCGCATCGTGCGCTGTCGACAGCTTCACAGCGCAGCACTCAACTGCTGCGCCACCAGGGAGGCCCCCTAAAAGGAAAATCTTTAAAAAAAAAAAAATGTGCCCCTCTCTTCCTCCTTCCTGCTTCCTGCTGGAATTTGAAGGTAATGCTAGAGCTCCCACAGTCATTTTGGACAATGGCGAGATATTCGGAATGGAAGACACTCATGGGATAGCAAGAGTTAGAAGGATTCTAGTTCCTGCTATAGAACCTGAATGGGAAATAAACTATCTTATCTGAGTCACTGTTACGCTGGGTTGTTGCTACTCACAGCTGAAACTAATAGTAAGTAATATACTATGTCATCGAATTTTTAGTAAGCTTGAAAGTGAGGCATATTCTCTACTTGTGGCAAATAGAATCCTGAGGCCAATATATTTTATGTGGCTTAGCTTAGCCAAAGTGGTCCGTCATACCGTGATTGCTAAGCCAGGTTTTGAAACCTGGTCTATCTGAAGGGTATCCTGGGTTCTTATTTTTCTGTCACATTGCCCTCTGGGTGAAAATTTTTACCACGTTCCTAAGGTTTGTAATACAACATCACATTTGCAAAAGCATGTCTAGTTTCTAAAGCATTTAGGACCCTCTCATCACAAATGCAGAATACAGACATTTCTGGCATCTGTCTGTGATATGATCTCAAACTCCATCCTCATATCTAATATCTGAGAGAACTGCACCAAAAGACACATTATTTATTTATTTCCTTCAGGGTCTATAAAGAAATTTATTTGGCCTATATTTTAATAGTTTCCTGCAAAAAATGTCTTAACTGAGTTATGATTCAATATGAAGTCCTCAGCTTTTATAGAGAATCAGTATTAAAAGGTCTATTTGAAGAATGTTCCTAAATCTTTTGAAACACATTGTGTTGCTGCTGTTTGTTGTAAAATACAATTTTCATGCAATATGTTTCACAAAGAATTTAGTGCTGGGGGGAAAAAATTAAAAACATCTATTCAGGTGCAATTCTGTTTCCTTTTTTTTTTTCTTTTTAACCAAGCATTGATAGAATAAGAAAACTCAACAATTACTCTTTTGCTTTGGTTTCCAAGAATCTTGAAGCTAAATTGCATGCCCATTTACAATCATTCGATCACCCCAGATACTAAAATATTGAGTTGTTTTGGGTTTTCTTTTTTTAATCTTTTTCTGTTTCTCCAATATTGTTTCTCTCTTGTCTCTAATTATCCACTTTAGGACATATTTTGCTATTATGTTCTACCTCCCATCTGCCTTCATTTATTTAACAAATGTTTATTCATTGTCTCCTTTGCACACAGCATGTGCCTGGAAAGAGATGGGCTACAGGTCCCTCACTGAGCCTCTGCTTCTGCCTCAACAGCACGACATGCTTGGAAAGGGGATCAGAAAACTACCAACAGAACTTCGATGTTCCAGAACTTAGATGAGGATCAACAATGGACCCAATAATTGTCGTAAGTCACATTTCCCCTGTTTTGAGCACTGAGGTATCAGCCCCATCACTTCAGTCTTCTGACAGAAGACATGCAATGTCCCAAGTTTCAGTCACCATCAATAAAACCAATCCTAGAGGAAGCTGTGAAATGAGCAGCCACTTGACCAACACCTTTCTGCTCCCTTCCCTTTTTGCCATGGGGCTCGATACCCAAACACTGAGTACTTTTAACCCTCTTCTCACCTGTTTCTTACTACCAACATCCTTCTTAAAGGACACCCCAGGCATTGTTTATAGCTCTGTAAACTTCACCCTTTTCTCCTCCAGGGGACAATGTCATCTTAACCCTTATAGCAAACACAGCTCCTTAGCCTCGTTAAAGGAAATGTAGACACTAATGGACAGGTCAAGAAAAAAGTGTTGGAAGCAAGTCCTAAGGGCCTTGGAGAAAATAGGAAATTGAGGTCTTATTGGCATCCGAAATTGCCCCGTGCAGGCAGGCATCCTTCATGCCTGTGTGGTCCTGCCCAAGAAAGAGGTAACCCTGCAGGTTCACATCACCATGGTGACACAGCCTGGTGTCAGATATTACTGAGCTTTCAGAGAGTGGAAAAATAAAAAAACACACCAAGCCAACAAATGGAGTCTCTTTGCTAGGCCAGGGAGGTGAAATTGGAATTTTGATTTCAGCTCTCACCCTAGAGATGGTTGTCCTCATCATCAAGGAGAGTTGCAATTTCTGCTGTTTCAAACTGAAAAAAGAGACCAGTATTGGCCCCTCCTCCTGAAGATTGTCCCTGTTGTCAGGACTCATGGGAAACCTCCTGCCCTCTCTGTGTGTTCCCTGCCCTCACAGGGTGCGTCCTCTCAGCCTACACTCACTCCTGGAAGGTGGATCTGGAACCAGCTCTGTCCCAGCCTCATAAGGTAACTTACCGGCAGTGACACACCTTGGCTTATAAAGCACTTTTACTTGCTCTGTGAGGTGTGTTTATAAGCTCTGCTTGACTGTTGAGAAAACAAGCTAAGGAAAGTTTAGTGATTGGCTTAAGCTAAGAAACAACAGAGTTGGGACTAAGGGCCCATAACTTGAACTCCTAGACAAGAGTTATTTTCGGTTCTCTTCAGCCAAGGTTGTCTGCTGGGAGCCCCGCTGGTTGGCCTCCTCTCAGAAACCTCGCCCTGGTGTATCCTGACCTTGGGCTCTTCGACTCCCCAGCACTCTGCTCATACTTCTCACATCCCACTTAGCTCTCTGTGGCGCTCTGTTCCTAGATTGTGAGTTGTCGATGTCAGAGACAGTGGGTTGTTCAATTCTGACTCCCCCAGGCCTAGTGTGATAAATGAATATTAAATAATAAGTGAATGAACTATAGGCTAGGCCCTCAATGCTATCATACTAACATGCCAAGGGCACTCAGGTCCTTGTTGTACCCCGTACAGGAAAAAACAAAAACAAAAGTCTTTTTTCGTGGCAAATTTATCTCCACTGCTATATTCATTGTATAAATGAGCAGGCTTTGGACACTGTGGAATGTTTCAGTGGGAAAGATTTAAGACCCTGGAATAATGTCTGCCTCATCAAGACCACATCAGAAAATCAAACAAACCAGAATATGATCTTTTTTTCTGTTTTTGTCTTAATGGTTTTGGAATTGTGGTCAGTGGAAACAGCAGAGTTTGCAATAAAAATATTCCTGGCTGGCCAAGTGACACATCTGGTCAGTCAGGATGAGAGAAAGAGAAGGAACTCTTTCATTCCTCAGCAGCCGAGCAGAAGGCATGTGGGCGGGTCTGCCCCTGAGAATGTTTGTGAAGTGTCATTCCAGTAACTTTAGGAGAGAGAGATGATGAGTTTCATAACTGAAACCAGGAATCTCATCCAGAATAAAGTTTGGGCGTTTTGATGAATTCATAGAGCAGATGAGATGCTAAGTGAGGTTAATCCATCTATCCCTCCACTGCTCTGCAGGACAAAGCTCAAATTAACCTCTGAAATTCCCCTTTTTAAACTAATGGTCAGAATAGGAAACTTTTAAAGTCTCCCGGGATGGCCCCTTTAAATACCACCTTTATGGGAAGAAAAGTTTTCCTTCTTTCTAACCCAAATTCCTCATGCTGAAATTCAAATACATTCCCTTGTTGTTTAGGGATTAATCAAGTTTCTATGCCTTGATCGATTTGCATCAATACATGAAATAAATTTACTGGTTTTTAAAATGTGTGAAGTCTCCCTATTAGCACTCTCTGTTGCAAGTTCCAAACACCCAGTTCAGTGACAAAAACCAGAAAGGGGATCTTTGATCTCTAGAAATGGAAAGAGCAGAGGTAAATTGAGCTTTGTCACCTTGATAATGTCAGTAAGGACTTGACTTCTTTTCTATTTTCTACTCTGCTTCCTATAAATTAGAATCATCTGAAAGCAGTTTCCCTCAACGTGGCAAAATAGCTGCAACAGCACCAGGCTCACAACCTTATTCCCTACCATCTCTTTTCTAAGCAATAGTTCTGAATTCCCCCTTGAGGAGACCACTTCAGGCATGGGCCCAGGCTTGACCTGAGATATTGAATGTACTGATTGGCTTGATTTAATTTGGCCTGCTTCTGGACCTGGCAGGGGGAGTCAGCTTCCCAGAAGAACTCCAGGGGAGAAAAGAAAATAGAATGAATATCTCAGTATCGTCAGGGAAG